>JASPKP010000176.1:12500-35000 GCA_030674155.1 Stramonita haemastoma | reverse complement strand
CCTTTGGAAATATGAAAAAAGTCTCTTCTGACGTGAGTGCAAGATGTCCTACCAAAAGGTCTTTTTACATGTGTGTTCGTAAGATAATCCAGTTGTTTTTTTTATATCATCTGACGTATGTGTAAGATGTTCTATCGAAAGGTCTTCTGGCGTGTGTGCAAGAAGTAAAATGAAAATAGAATAAAATTAAATAGAAAACCAATATGGTACAGATCATAGACTACAGCCATGAGCACCTCATTGCCTTCTATCTAGGATTGTGGTTTTAGCGTTAAAAATTAAATTCTACGAAGAGAAATATTGCGCTCGCAACCCGGGTTCGATTCCTGGTCGAGGGGATTTTTCCCCTGGAGTTAACATCAGTGCTGACTCCACCCTTCCCAAAAGTCTTTCCGATGAGACTATAAACGAGGCCCCGTGTGGGAACGCACGCAGATATCTTGCGCACACGTTAAATCCTGTTCCGCTTTTCGCAAGAGTAGGCCATCGTGTGCCGGTGGTAACAGATGACAAGATTTACAAAACTGCATACACACGGGGACTGGATGTAAAAAAGCACACGAGTGCTTAATCCATTATCCTCGATATAAAAGAGTAAATATATTTTTTTTTAAATACACTAGCATGCATTATAGATATTCCTTCCCCAGTTGAAACAATTTTTTTTTCTTCAAAAAACGTTTTTGATCTCTACATTTCCCAGTACTCATTTTCGACAGAGAGATTCTTACGTTAGCTTTCAGACATTCTTTTTGTAACGAACAAGTAGGGTACTGGTTTCAGGCATTCAGTGTTAGGACATAGTGTCTTAACACAATTTTCAACTTTACAACTGTGGGAAATCTAACCAATAATTATACTTGTGGTACTAAATAAACAACAGCACTACTCTGATGTAAAAGTTAGGTCATGCAGTACTGTATCACAACCAAAACAAAATGAAAAATGGGTTTACATTTATGCGATTGCCCAGATTGTTTCTTTACCATTTAAAAATAATTCTCAGCTACTCTTCACTTATTTTTTCTTTGATGTCAAGGATAATGAACTAAGCACTCGTACTTTTTTTTTTACATCCAGTCGCCGTGTGCATGCAGTTTTTGTAAATTTTCTTCGGCACTGTCTGCTGAAGAAATACGTGTACCTTTTTAAATGCCGTTTCAGAAAACACATCCAGTAACTGAAATAAAACTACAAGTAACCATATGAAAAAATATGGTGGATATTTTTCCTTTTTTTTTTTTTTTTACAGAATAGGGAAGACATTTTTTTCCCGTAAGCTACACCACGTTGTTTTACATACCTTTTCTCTGGAATCTGTGGCCATGATGATGGTAGGGAAGGGAGACTGAAGAGCAGAGTGCTGATCTTCCTCCCTCAGGGGATGCTGCTGCAGGCATTTCATGTTGAGGTTTGTCTGGTCCTTGATGTTGAGGTTTGTCTGTTCCGTGTTGGCGTTTGTCTGGTCGTTGATGTTGAGGTCTGTGTGGTCGTTGATGTTGAGGTTTGTGTGGTCCTTGATGTTGTCCACATTTTTCTGTCAAGATAAAGCCAAACCCAACTCATAAATGTACAGTCAAGCAAACTTAACTGCGCTGACAAAAATGTTTAGTATCAGCAAGTGCAAAAATTAACTACAATAACAACACGTTAAAACTTGTTCCGTCTTCCGGAAGAGTAGGCCGTTCTGTGGCGGTAGGAACGGATGATGATTAAAAAAAACACACACAAAAAAAAACCCGCATACACACAGGTGTGTTTAGACATCATTCTTGAAGTCGGAAAGCGACAACCTTAGCGGTGAGCAAAAATGGTCGCATATGCAAAATTTCATCTTCAGTCAACTCGGAGCGTGAACCTCGGAACGAAAAAAAAAATGTAAACATGATCAAATTCACAATTACCACAGGCAAAAACCACATCGTTCCATTTAACATTGTCAGTTCTCTTGTGATCACATAAAAATGCTCTGCTAAAACTTTCAGCAAGAAAATGCATAAACATGTCTTAAAACACAACATGTCCATTTGCACCTGTTGATGTAAAGATGCTTGCCTGCCTACCATTTAATATTAGGATCGTTTATCCAAAATATCTATCTTTGTCTATTTCTCATTTCTACAGCACTATTTGACAATATTGAAAAAGAAAAAAATCAGCTGTAGGAAGAAGGGGAGCATCTCGACATCTTTCCCACTTCAAGCATTAACATAATGAGTAAAGGTTTACGCTTTTTTTTTAGGGGGGGGGGGGGGGGAGGGGGGTTGGGGAGGGGTTAAGATCTTAAGCTCGCACTAAAAACCTTCCCTTAACATCTTGCTTTAACGTCCTAATCAAAAACAATCTTGCCTTGAAAGTCTGGATGTGGTGTGTTTGTGTTTGTGTTTGTGTGTTTGTGTGTTTGTGTTTGTGTGTGTGTGTGTGTGTGTGTGTGTGTGTGTGTGTGTGTGTGTGTCTTCGTTCGTTCTTTAGATTTTACGTCTTTTCACTATTAGTGATATTAGACGAAGGGAGACAGGGAGAAAAGAAGAAAAGCAGATACTTGTGTGTGACTAAAAGTTTGTGTTTTGTCACTTGTAATGCGTATGAATGTGTGTGTGTGTGTGTGTGTGTGTTGTGTGTGTGTGTGTGTGTGTGTGTGTGTGTGTGTGTGTGTACGTGAGTGTGTGTGTGTGTGTGTGTGGTGTGTGTGTGTGTGTGTGTGTGTGTGTGTGAATGTGTGTGTGTGTGTGTGTGTGTGTGTGTGTGTGTGTGTGTGTGTGTGCGTGCGTGCATGCATACAAGAGAGAGAGAGAGAGAGAGAGAGAGAGAGAGAGAGAGAGGAGAGAGAGAGAGAGAGAGTGTGTGTGTGTATGCGAGCGTGCGTGCGTGCGTGCGTGCGTGCGTGTGTGTGTGTGTGTGTGTGCATAAAGATATCAATTTAGTACATCAAATGGCCAAGTTAATTACAAAAACAAGAAGAAAAAGAAAGAAAAGTATGTGAACAGATTAAACTCAATAAATAAATACCCCCCCTCCCCAGAACCCCCCCTCCCCAAAAAAAACACAAACAACAACAACAAAAAACAAAAAAACAACCAACAAACAAAAAACTTCTAAGTGGACATTATATAAACCTATAGACTGAACTAGTTACAAGGGATTGAACAATTTCAATCAAAAGAATGTGATTCGACATTAGATTCTGACAAGTTTCTTCAGAAAAATTCTGGTCTTTAAAACTTTTCGGAAGAAACTGGAGTACTTTGCTACATCTGTGAAATATATAACCCAGGCTAAACTTTTGTCCACATATGCAATTAACGTTTTTACAATATTTCGTTTTGATAGCATCAAGTCGAATTCGTGTGTGTGTGTGTGTGTGTGTGTGTGTGTGTGTGTGTGTGTGTGTGTTGTGTGTGTGTGTGTGTTTGAAGGATGCGTATTCGTGACAGTACCAAACCATTTTGGTTCACAACACAGCTGTTTCAATCAGTTTTGAAAACCACGTAATAGGCCTGGTTGGTTTATGACACAACTACACTAGATCAGACTCTCAGCCCTGGTCCTTGTGAATGCGCCAAATCACTCGCTGCACTCAAGATTAACATTTCTTGGCAGCAGTTGTCATGAAATTCACAAAGCAGGGATTTCCCCCTAAGTTTTAAAATAAATAAGGAAGATTATAGGCCCGAAACACTTGTTTGAAGGGGGCTTCTCCTCTGAGGACTCTCTGCTGCCATGCCCTACCCGAGTTTCTTACCACTATCGATACCTAATGGCCTACTTACTAAGTAGCTACTTCTAAATAAAAATTACTCACCAGTGCTGCTCTTCATCATAGTCTTTCGATAAAAAAGACAAAGGCAAAAAGATGATGTTCAAAATCCCACATTTTGCTTTCCCAGCTGTTCAAGTGGTCCACACTGCATGCAGATGTCAGGCAGTTTGAAATGGCAAAAGAAAAAAAAAGAAAAGAAAGAAGCAAATCAACTCACCGGAACTCACAACAGAGACACGATTTGCACGTGTGTGTTGTGTCGCTAAATGTGTTTTCTGTCCCTAGCTGGAGTAAGACCTTCAATTGCAAAAACCTGGTTTAAACAATGTAACTGGAAATTATTTCTAAACTGCCGGGCACTTCGTTTTCTATCAATACACTTGAAAAACCCACCAAAAATGATGGCCATAAAAAGATACTTTATATAAGATAAAAGCTATGTCGAGGCTGCAAACTCAAAACGTGTACAAGACTCCTTGACTTACCAAGAACAATCTGTTGTTCTATTGATATGCACATTCACAAGAAGAATTTCAGATTTAGATTCGTTTGTTTTGTAATTTGCAGTCTGTGCATTGACAGCCCATCTGGTAAAGGAAAGGGGAGGTTGTTTCAAAACCCAGGGAGAAGTTCTTACCTCTCTTGAGCATATTCATTTTAGGATTTAGACCACTTTACGACACAACACATGCACAACAATGTTCAGTTCAAGGTATTGTTCAGCTACTCACGAATGTTTTACCGTTTGGGTTTTTCTTTAAACAAAGGCTTATTTTGGGTGGTGGATGTGTAGGCTACTTTCAGCAATGTTCCTGCTGACTGTTTGTCTCTGTCTCATACATATCAGAGCATATTATGCATGTATTCAGGGGTGCGGGGGGGGGGGGGGGGGGGGGGGGGGTGGCGTGCGAGCGTGCGTGTGTTTACGCGCGCGCATGTTTGTGTGTGCGTGCGTACATGTGTTGTTAGGACAGTACGCGTCAATACAACATGACAATTTATGTGATGAAGAGGAAAAATGAATTAAAAAAATTAATGATGCTGAAGCAGATCTCTTTGAAAACAAAACCACTCAAACAAAGAAACCAGATCTTAGGTGTATTAAAGAAATGACTGCATCTTCGGCCCAGTGCATTCGTCTGTATCTACACCTCGTATCATGTTTAAGAGCATGTTGCCCAGAATACCTACAGGCGTACTGGTCATGCATCTGAAAGTGCACCCATAAATGATCCTCATCATTATTGTGTTGCTTTGAACTTTTGGACGCAGTGCTATTCTATTTTTTGTGTGTTCGTGTGGCAACTGCCCTGCGCTGAGCTGTGCTGTGGTGCATCAAATTGTATATTTTCATTGATATTATGTGTAATACTATGTATTGTTGCCTACACTTTACCAGCTTTCGTTCCGACAGACTTGCTAGATTCAAGCCAGGCTGTTCTCTTTGTGGCTGTGGTATCACCACAAGAACAGCACCACCCATATTAAAGATGTTAGTAAAGTGTGTATGCCTACAGTAGAAAACTCTCTTGGTGCTGTGGGCTCTGTTACTGCACAAAAGTCGGGGTAGGATGGGACTCCAACCGGCCTTTTGTCACATCTTATTTATCTGCCCCTTATTTTTGAGGGTGTGTATGGGCAGGCACGCCTGTATTTGTGACACTGCACCACATAAGGAGTCGCGTTTTTAGTTATTGGCATGTTATTAATTTGCAATAATATGGCTATACAATACCAAAAAACAAACTGAAAATCAGACAGTTCTATCAAGTTATTACAACTGCAGGAAATGGCAAAATGAGAAATTGACAAGTTAGTAGGTGGCCAGAATGAGGACTTGGCTATTTTCAAAACACGTTTAAAGACAAAAGGAAACAAAATCATGACTTGATATTTCACTTCAATGTAAAATAAGTGCTAGAGTTTTATAATCAATAAAAATCTCAAAATCCACAACCTCACCCCCCACCTGCCCAAAATGTCCCCTAGCAGAAAAGTGGGTTATGTGCTAAGCAACTCATTTCGTGGTGGAGCGTCACATTTGTGTTAGCCTTTTTTGTGTGTGGCCACGGCCCTGCACTGTGTTGTGATGCATCATATTGTAGATTATGATTAATATTATGTATTATACTATGTGTTGTTGCGCAAACTGGACCAGCATTTGTTCCGACGGACATGCTCTATTCACCAAACAGTTCTCTTTGGGGCTGTAGTATCGCCATAGAAGCAGCGCCACTCATATATGCTAGTAAAGTCTGTGTGCCTACAGTAGATTCACTCTCTTGGTGCTGTAGAGTCTGTTACTGCGCAAAAGTTGGGGTATGGTGGGACTGAAAAATAGCCGTTTGTCACATCTTCTCTAGATGTATATGTGGCTTGTTTTTTGAGGGTGTGTATGCGGGTGCCCTAGCGTGTATTTGTGATTGCCATGTGTGTGTATGTATGTTCGCGAGTGAACACGACCCTACACTGTGCTGTGGTGCAATTATTTAGTCAATATTTTATGTAAAACTGCGTATAGTTGTATACACTGTACCAGCTTTTGTTCCGTCATACTGTATTCGCCAGGCTGCCTCTTTGGGGTTGTGGTGTCACTACAAGAACAGCGCCACCCCAACAACCACCATGGCACAGTGGTTGAGAGCCGGTAAGGTGAGGCCAGTGATGTCTGTTCCTGTCCAGTTCGCATACTGGGCATGTATGTGTCACCCATGCCACTATCCACAACTGCTCTTCTTTCCTGAAAGAGATACATAGGGTTTTGATGACCCCTATTTACAAGATGTGTTTTGTTCGCATAGGGGACCTGGGTTTCATGTAGCGTCGTCTTGAGGACTTCATGGGAATTTGGGTCAGGATTGTTTGAAATGCATTACATTGTATCAGATGGTATTGTATTGCACTGACTGGATTTCCATTGTTTTGTATTGTATCATACTGTATTGTTTGCATTATCTTTTTTTTTTTAATGTATAACTGAGTGGACGTATTTGCCTTCAAATCTCTGTTTGCACCTCAGAAACACGGCATAATCATACAGTCTGGGATGTGATTTTTTTTTTTTTACAGAGGTTGTGTAAACTACATTCCACTGTGAAGTCGAAGTGCATGCAACAGAACGGTTTCAACCACTACCCAAGAAAACAGAGCATCGACAATTCACTGGTGTGTCTCTAAATAGAAACACGACGCTTTGATTGTCGCCCCTGGTCACATGGGAGATAATCTACTTACCACCCCATATCACACACACACACACACACACACACACACACACACACACACACACACACACCACACACGCACACACACACACGCACACACACACACACACACACACACACACACACACACACACACACACACACACACACACGAAGAGGAATGGAGGGAGTGGGTGTGATTCAAACATTCCTTCTTTAATTTAACTTCTGTTCCCTTAAATTAATGTGATAGATCTATTAGACCACAAAAAGATCCTTTATGTAATTGTGTTACATTTAAAGAACGTGTGTGTGTGTGTGTGTGTGTGTGTGTGTGTGTGTGTGTGTGTGTGTGTGTGTGTGTGTGTGTGTGTGTGTGTGTGTGTGTGTGTGCTGTGTGTGTGTGTCTGTGTGTGTGTGTGCGTGTGTGTGTTATGTGCAGGTGTATAAGTGCATGTGTGTTTATATGTGTGTGCATTTGTGTGTGTGTGTGTGTGTGTGTGTGTGTGTGTGTGTGTGTGTGTGTGTGTGTGTGTGTGTGTGTTTTGTTTGTGTTGTGTATGTGGTTTTTTAAAATTTGTTTTATTCTGTCTGTGTTTGTGTATGTATGTGTGTGTGTGTGTGCGCGCGCGCGCGTGTATGTGTATGTGCGCGCGTATGTGTGTGTGTGTGCGCGCGTGTGTGTGCATGTGTGAGTGTGTATGTGTTTGTGTGTGTACACGTGCTCGTTCGCGCTCCAGTATGTGTGCATGTATGTATACACATGTGTGATTTGTGCGTGTGTGCGTGCTCATGTGCATACATACACACATTCAATGAATCATAGTAGAACGCTTGTATAACTTTTCTTATCTGTTCGCTGGTGTGTGTGTGTTTGAGTGTATGTGTGTGCATGTGTACGTTTGTACGTGTGTGTGCGTGTATATGTGTGCGTGAATATGTGTGCGTTCATGCCTGTGTGTATGTGTGTGTATGAGTTAGTGTGTGTGTGTGTTGTGCGTGCGTGCGTGTGTGTGTGTGTGTGTGTGTGTGTGTGTGTGTGTGTGTGTGTGTGTGTGTGTGTGTGTGTGAGTGGTGTGTGTGTTAGTGTGTGTGTGTTAGTGTGTGTGCGTGCACCTTTGACTGTCTCTGCACATGATACAAGAAATAAAACGAACAAACAAAGAAACAACAACAACAAAAATCACCTCCGCCCCCTTAAATAATAAAGAATCTGAAAGAACCCAACTTTACGTCCAATAGTGTCATCTGTCCCTTGTCAGTCCTAAGCCCAATTGCAAACCCACATGTATTAATGTTGTTTATTATGGAAAGGGAACTGAACAACTCAAACTAAAACAAGAAAAAATACAAAAGTTTGCCAAGAAAGCATCTTACTAAATTGTTATTTATTTCCAGCATAATCGCATTATTAAGCAATATTTTGTCCAAATGACATTAATTCAAACGTTATATTGCGCAAATTGCACACTGTAACGATGAGTACTATTATATTTCGACTTTTGTTTGTATAAACAAGAACTTAAACAAACTATGGTATTAAAAGTCCTTAATTTTAACCATTACCAGCAGTCTTCTTCCTGAGCAAACGCAGATGAAAATGGAAGTCTAAAAAATTATGTCTCCCTGTATAGTTCCTCTGTAAGCAGGATGTTGCTGCCACATCCCTCTGTTATTAGATGACAGACTAGGATTTACAGAACCCCCCTCTTTCGCAATCGCCAGCAGTAATCATGTACAATTGGCCGGTTTGTGCAGGGTCAAAACAATGTAGCCTGTAGTCACTTTGCCTCTACCTGCTTCAATCATCCCCAGATAGACATTTTGGGGAGGAAAATTGAAATCAGAAGTAGATGAATTTGAGTTGCCAGTAGCGGCTATCGTGTTCTGGGCATTTCAGGCAGGGTTGGGATGGGTGAGAATTTTGATAAACAGAAATGGTTTTTGTGAATAGCTACTTAAAAATCAATTACAGCCACATAGTTTATTGTAACAGTAAAGTATATGCTATAAAGAGTCTCCACATACCAAAAAGTGAAAAAGTGAAAAAGTGGCCGATGGCCGCTTCTGGCAGGCAACCCTCGATATGTTGAAAACAATTGAATTGGAGAAAATAAGCACCTAGTGAATCTTTGTGCCTTAAATTTGGGGACACTATTTAAGGATGCAAGGGAGGTCATAAAGTCTGTATCCAGCCAAGTGGTCAGTCTTAGCTGGATAATAATCCAAACATTGCAATACACTTTAAGTGCATGAACAGGCGAGAGAGAGAGAGAGAGAGAGAGAGAGAGAGAGGAGAGAGAGAGAGAGAGAGAGAGAGAGAGAGAGAGGAGAGGAGAGAGAGAGGAGAGAGAGAGAGAGAGAGAGAGAGACAGACAGACAGACAGACAGACAGACAGACAGACAGACAGACAGACAGACAGACAGACAGAGAAAGACAGAGACACACAGAGAGAGAGACAGACTGACAGAGACAGACAGAGTCAGACAGAGACGGAGACAAACTCAGTCAGCCCAGGCCCTTTTTATCAGGAAAGGCAAACCATGAAACTTTTTCTAGCTTTTAAGGGACAATGTATAAAGATAGAGGGTTTACTGCACAGTGTATAAAGATAGAGTGTTTACTGCACAATGTATAAAGATAGAGGGTTTACTGCACAGTGTATAAAGATAGAGGGTTTACTGCACAGTGTATAAAGATAGAGGGTTTACTGCACAGTGTATAAAGATACTGCACAGTGTATAAAGATACTGCACAGTGTATAAAGATACTGCACAGTGTATAAAGATACTGCACAGTGTATAAAGATACTGCACAGTGTATAAAGATAGAGGGTTTAGTTCACAGTGTATAAAGATAGAGGGTTTACTGCACAGTGCATAAAGATACTGCACAGTGTATAAAGATACTGCACATTGTATAAAGATACTGCACAGTGTATAAAGATACTGCACAGTGTATAAAGATAGAGGGTTTACTGCACAGTGTATGAAGATAGAGGGTTTAGTGCACAGTGTATAAAGATAGAGGGTTTAGTGCACAGTGTATAAAGATACTGCACAGTGCATAAATATAGAGGGTTTAGTGCACAGTGTATAAAGATACTGCACAGTGTATAAAGATAGAGGGTTTACTGCACAGTGTATAAAGATACTGCACAGTGTATAAAGATAGAGGGTTTACTGCACAATGTATAAAGATACTGCACAGTGTATAAAGATAGAGGGTTTACTGCACAGTGTATAAAGATACTGCACAGTGTATAAAGATACTGCACAGTGTATAAAGATAGAGGGTTTACTGCACAATGTATAAAGATACTGCACAGTGTATAAAGATAGAGGGTTTACTGCACAGTGTATAAAGATACTGCACAGTGTATAAAGATAGAGGGTTTAGTGCACAGTGTATAAAGATAGAGGGTTTAGTGCACAGTGTATAAAGATAGAGGGTTTACTGCACAATGTATAGAGACACTGCACAGTGTATAAAGATAGAGGGTTTAGTGCACAGTGTATAAAGATAGAGGGTTTAGTGCACAGTGTATAAAGATAGAGGGTTTACTGCACAATGTATAGAGACACTGCACAGTGTATAAAGATAGAGGGTTTACTGCACAGTGCATAAAGATAGAGGGTTTACTGCACAGTGTATAAGGAGAGGGTTTACTGCACAGTGTATAAGGAGAGGGTTTACTGCATCGATAAGATGACCAGAGGCTAACAGATAAACCCACAGAGCTAGGCTAACAGATGAACACAGAGCTAGGCTAACAGATGAACACAGAGCTAGGCTAACAGATGAACACAGAGCTAGGCTAACAGATGAACACAGAGCTAGGCTAACAGTATGAACACAGAGCTAGGCTAACAGATGAACACAGAGCTAGGCTAACAGATGAACACAGAGCTAGGCTAACAGATGAACACAGAGCTAGCTAGGCTAACAGATGAGCCCAGAGCTAGGCTAACAGATGAACAACAGAGCTAGGCTAACAGATGAACACAGAGCAGGCTGACAGATGAACACAGAGCTAGGCTAACAGATGAACACAGAGCTAGGCTAACAGATGAACACACAGAACTAGGCTAACAGATGAACACAGAGCTAGGCTAACAGATGAACACAGAGCTAGGCTAACAGATGAACACACAGAACTAGGCTAACAGATGAACACAGAGCTAGGCTAACAGATGAACACAGAGCTAGGCTAACAGATGAACACACAGAACTAGGCTAACAGATAAACACAGAGCTAGGCTAACGATGAACACACAGAACTAGGCTAACAGATGAAACAGAGCTAGGCTAACAGATGATCACACAGAACTAGGCTAACAGATGAACACAGAGCTAGGCTTACAGATGAACACACAGAACTAGGCTAACAGATGAACACAAGAGCTAGGCTAACAGTATGAACACACAGAGCTAGGCTAACAGATGAACACACAGAGCTAGGCTAACACATGAACACAGAGCTAGGCTAAACAGATGAACACAGAGCTAGGCTGAAGATGAACACAGAGCAGGCTAATAGATGAACACAGAGCTAGGCTGAAAGATGAACACAGAGCTAGGCTAACAGATGAACACAGAGCTAGCTAAGGTAACAGATGAACACAGAGCAGGCTAATAGATGAACACAGAGCTAGGCTAACAGATGAACACAGAGCTAGGCTAACAGATGAACACACAGAACTAGGCTAACAGATGAACACAGAGCTAGGCTAACAGATGAACACAGAGCTAGGCTAACAGATGAACACAGAGCTAGGCTAACAGATGAACACACAGAACTAGGCTAACAGATGAACACAGAGCTAGGCTAACAGATGAACACAGAGCTAGGCTAACAGATGAACACAGAGCTAGGCTAACAGATAAACACAGAGCTAGGCTAACAGATGAACACACAGAACTAGGCTAACAGATGAACACAGAGCTAAGCTAACAGATGAACACACAGAACTAGGCTAACAGATGAACACAGAGCTAGGCTAACAGATGAACACACAGAACTAGGCTAACAGATGAACACAGAGCTAGGCTAACAGATGAACACAGAGACTAGGCTAACAGATGAACACAGAGCTAGGCTAACAGATGAACACAGAGCAGGCTAACAGATGAACACAGAGAGCTAGGCTAACACATGAACACAGAGCTAGGCTAACAGATGAACACAGAGCTAGGCTAACAGATGAACACAGAGCTAGACTAATAGATGAACACAGAGCTAGGCTAACAGATGAACACAGAGCTAGGCTGACAGATGAACACAGAGCAGGCTAATAGATGAACACAGAGCAGGCTAATAGATGAACACAGAGCTAGGCTGAAAGATGAACACAGAGCTAGGCTGAAAGATGAACACAGAGCTAGGCTAACAGATGAACACAGAGCTAGGCTGACAGATGAACACAGAGCTAGGCTGAAAGATGAACACAGAGCTAGGCTAACAGATGAACACAGAGCTAGGCTGACAGATGAACACAGAGCTAGGCTGAAAGATGAACACAGAGCTAGGCTGAAAGATGAACACAGAGCTAGGCTGACAGATGAACACAGAGCTAGGCTAACAGATGAACACAGAGCTAGGCTGAAAGATGAACACAGAGCTAGGCTGACAGATGAACACAGAGCTAGGCTAACAGATGAACACAGAGCTAGGCTGAAAGATGAACACAGAGCTAGGCTGAAAGATGAACACAGAGCTAGGCTGAAAGATGAACACAGAGCTAGGCTGAAAGATGAACACAGAGCTAGGCTAACAGATGAACACAGAGCTAGGCTGACAGATGAACACAGAGCTAGGCTGAAAGATGAACACAGAGCTAGGCTAACAGATGAACACAGAGCTAGGCTGACAGATGAACACAGAGCTAGCTGAAAAGATGACCAGAGCTTAGCTGAACAGATGAACACAGAGCTAGGCTGACAGTATGAACACAGAGCTAGGCTAACAGATGAACACAGAGCTAGCTAAAGATGACACAGAGCTAGCTGACAGATGAACACAGAGCTAGGCTAACAGTGAACACAGAGCTAGCTGAAAGATGAACACAGAGCTAGGCTGACAAGATGAAACAGAAGAGGTACTGAACAGATGAACACAGAGCTAGGCTACAGATGAACACAGAGCTAGCTAGGCTACAGATGAGCCCAGAGCTAGGCTAACAGATGACACAGAGCTAGGCTAACTATATGGCCATGTGGTTGTGCACAGGTGGCTAAAATGCACGCTATAATGAGAGTTAGACAGGCTAACAGAATGAACAGGAGCTGGCTAACAGATGAACCACAGACTAGGCTAACAGATGAACACAGAACTAGGCTAACGATGACACAGAGCTCAGCTAACAGATGAACACAGAGCTCGGCTAACAGATGAACACAGATGCTAACAGTAAGGTAACAGATGAACACAGAGCTAGGCTAACAGATGAACACAAGAGCTAGGCTAACAGATGAACACACAGAGCTAGGCTAACAGATGAACACAGAGCTAGGCTAACAGATGAACACACAGAAGCTAGGCTAACAGATGAACACAGAGCTAGGCTAACAGATGAACACAGAGCTAGGCTAACAGATGAACACAGAGCTAGGCTAACAGATGAACACAGAGAGCTAGGCTAACAGATGAACACACAGAGCTAGGCTAACAGATGAACACAGAGCTAGCTAAGGTAACAGATGAACACAGAGCTAGGCTAACAGATGAACACAGAGCTAGGCTAACAGATGAACACAGGGCTAGGCTAACAGATGAACACAGAGCTGGCTAAGATGAACACAGAGCTAGGCTAACAGATGAACACAGAGCTAGGCTAACAGATGAACACGAGCTCGGCTAACAGATGAACACAGAGCTAGGCTAACAGATGAAACACAGAGCTAGGCTAACAGATGAACACAGAGAGGCTGAGGATCTCACAAACAACAGAACAACAGACTAGAACGAACACAGGCTGGCTAGACGTAATGAACACAGTAGGCAAGATCACAGGACTACAATGAAACAGACAGGAAACAGATGAAAAGGCAGACTAACAGATGACACAAGAAGGACAGACAGACGATAGATAAGGACAACAGACAGGCTAACATGTAACGCAGGCTAACAGATGAACCAGAGCTAGGCTAACAGATGAACACAGAGCTGGGCTAACAGATGAACACAGAGCTAGGCTAACAGATGAACACAGAGACTAGGCTAACAGATGAACACAGAGCTAGGCTAACAGATGAACACAGAGCTGGGCTAACAGATGAACACAGAGCTAGGCTGACAAAAGAACACAGAGCTAGGCTAACAGATGAACACAGAGCTAGGCTACAGATGAACACAGAGCTAGGCTAACAGATGAACACAGAGCCTAGGCTAACAGATGAACACAGAGCTAGGCTGACAGATGAACACAGAGCTAGGCTAACAGATGAACACAGAGCTAGGCTAACAGATGAACACAGAGCTAGGCTAACAGATGAACACAGAGCTAGGCTAACAGATGAACACAGAGCTAGGCTAACAGATGAACACAGAGCTAGGCTGACAGAGAACACAGAGCTAGGCTAACAGATGAACACAGAGCTAGGCTAACAGATGAACACAGAGCTAGGCTAACAGATGAACACAGAGCTAGGCTAACAGATGAACACAGAGCTAGGCTAACAGATGAACACAGAGCTAGGCTAACAGATGAACACAGAGCTAGGCTAACAGATGAACACAGAGCTAGGTTAACAGATGAACACAGAGCTAGGCTAACAGTGAACACAGAGCTAGGCTAAAGATGAAACAGAGCTAGGCTAACAGATGAACACAGAGCTAGGCTAACAGATGAACACAGAGCTAGGTAACAGATGAACACAGAGCTACTAGGCTAACAGATGAGCCAGAGCTAGCTAACAGATGAACACAGAGCTAGAGGCTACAGATGAGCCAGAGCTAGGCTAACAGATGAACACAGAGCTGGCTAACAGATGAACACAGAGCTAGGCTAACAGATGAACACAGAGCTAGGCTAACAGATGAACACAGAGCTAGGCTAACAGATGAACACAGAGCTAGGCTAACAGATGAACACAGAGCTAGGCTAACAGATGAACACAGAGCTAGGCTAACAGATGAACACAGAGCTAGGCTAACAGATGAACACAGAGCTAGGCTAAAGATGAACACAGAGCTAGGCAACAGATGAAACAGAGCTAGGCTAACAGATGAACACAGAGCTAGGCTAACAGATGAACACAGAGCTAGGCTAACAGATGAACACAGAGCTAGCTCTAAGATGAGCCAGAGTAGGCTAACAGATGACACAGAGCTAGGCTAACAGATGAACACAGAGAGGCTGACAGATGAACACAGAGCTAGGCTAACAGATGACACAGAGCTAGGCTAACAGATGAACACACAGAACTAGGCTAACAGATGAACACAGAGCTAGGCTAACAGATGAACACAGAGCTAGGCTAACAGATGAACACACAGAACTAGGCTAACAGATGAACACAGAGCTAGGCTAACAGATGAACACAGAGCTAGGCTAACAGATGACACACAGAGCTAGGCTAACAGATGAACACAGAGCTAGGCTAACAGATGAACACGGAGCTCGGCTAACAGATGAACACAGAGCTAGGCTAACAGATGAACACACAGAGCTAGGCTAACAGATGAACACAGAGAGGCTGGGATCTTCACATAACAACAGCAACAACAGCAGAACGAACAGCCGGCCTGCTGCAGACGGTAATGAAGGGACAGACAGACAGACGACAATGAAGGACAGACAGACGATGATGAAGGGACAGACAGACAGACGATAATGAAGGGACAGACAGACGATGATGAAGGACAGACAGACAGACGATAATGAAGAGACAGACAGACAGACGATAATGAAGGGACAGACAGACAGACGATAATGAAGGGACAGACAGACAATGATGAAGGACAGACAGACAGACGATAATGAAGAGACAGACAGACAGACGATAATGAAGAGACAGACAGACAGACGATAATGAAGGCACAGACAGACGATAATGAAGAGACAGACAGACAGACGATAATGAAGGCACAGACAGACGATAATGAAGAGACAGACAGACAGACGATAATGAAGGCACAGACAGACAGACGATAATGAAGGGACAGACAGACAGACAGACGATAATGAAGAGACAGACAGACAGACGATGATGAAGGGACAGACAGACAGACAGACGATAATGAAGGGACAGACAGACAGACGATAATGAAGGGACAGACAGACAGACGATAATGAAGGGACAGACAGACAGACGATAATGAAGGGACAGACAGACAGACGATAATGAAGACATCCCTTCTCTGCACCTGCGGTCAGTTTGGAATGGTGTACAATAGGGGTGGTGGTGGGAGGAGGGGTAGGGGAAGAGGGTAGTGGTGGTGTTAATTGGGAGGGGGAGGGAGGGAAAGGGGGCGGGTATGCTACAAGGGCGAGGTGAGGGAGGTTTGTGTGTGTGTGTGTGTGTGTGTGTGTGTGTGTGTGTGTGTGTGTGTGTGTGTGTGTGGGTGGTGTGTGTGTGTGTGTGTGTGTGTGTGTTGTGTGTGTGTGTGTGTGTGTGTGTGTGTGTGTGTTAGTGTGTGTGTGTGTGTGTGTGTGGTGTGTGTGTGGTGTGTGTAGTGGTGTGTGTGTGTGGTGTGTGTGTGTGTGTGTGTGTGCATTCGTGTGTGTGTGTGTGTGTGCGGTGTGTGTGTGTTTGTGTGTGTGTGTGTGTGTGTGTGTGTTTGGTGTGTGTGTGTGTGTGTGTGTGTGTGTGTGTGTGTGTGTGTGTGTGTGGAGTGACCTTCTTTATTGCTGTTATAACCTTGTGGAGATTTTTCCTGAGGTTCGTTAATTTCCGTAAAAATAAAAAACACCTAAAGAAGCACAAAAGGGATTATGAGATATGCACATACGTTTGCTTGTAGCAGGCATGAGCACACACACGCACACACAAACGCATACACACAAAAAAACACACACACATACAAACACACACAAACACAACACACAACACAATGCAACACAACCCACAACACAACACAACACAAACCCCCCCCTACACACAACACACACACACACACACACACACACACACACACACACACACACACACACACACACACACACACACACACACACACACTCGTACACTCACACACAAACACACCCATCCACAACACACAATCACCCCCTACCTACACACACACACGCACACACACCACACACACACACACACACACACACACACACACACACACACACACACACACACACACACACACACACACACACACACACACACACACACACAAAACCCAAACAAAACAAACACACACACACACACACACAACACACACACACACACACACACACCACACCACAACCACACCACACAACACAACACACACACACACACACACACACACACACCCTACCCCCCCCCCCCCCCCCTCACACGTACAGAGGCAGCAGGAAGCACAGGAAGACTGGCCCCCAATAACTAACCTCTTCCTTCCTTATTGTTTGCCAGGAACTTTTCAGCAGAGATTTGCAACATTCCCTCATTCTTAAAAAACAACAACAAAACCCCTAAAGACGCCGACACACGAGCCTTTGCGACCGTATGATTCAGGAGCACTGATTGAAGTTGCTGAGTGGGATCTTGACACCTGAATAATGTCCGTCCAGTGCAGAATGTACACTCCCGTTGTAGCAGCCCTCCGTCCATCCCTCCCTCCCTCCCTCTGTAGCAGCCCCCCTCTGTCTCTCTCTGTGTCTGTCTGTCTGTCTGTCTGTCTGTCTGTCTGTCTGTCTGTCTGTCTGTCTGTCTGTCTGTCTGTCTGTCTGTCTGTCTGTCTGTCTCTCTCTCTCTCTCTCTCTCTCTCTCTCCTCTCTCTCTCTCTCTCTCTCTCTCTCTCTCTTTTTTTTCTCTCTTCCTCTCTCTCCCTTTCACTCTCTCTCTCTGTCTCTCTCTTTCTCTGTCTGCTGTCTGTCTGTCTGTCTGTCTGTTGTCTGTCTGTCTGTCTGTCTGTCTGTCTGTCTGTCTGTCTGTCTCTCTCTCTCTCTCTCTCTCTCTCTCTCTCTCTCTCTCTCTTTTTTTTTTTTTTTTCTCTCTCTTCCTCTCTCTCCCTTTCACTCTCTCTCTCTCTCTCTCTCTCTCTCTCTCTCCTTCTCTCTCTCTCTCTCTCTCTCTCTCTCTCTCTCTCTCTCTCTCTCTCTCTCTCTCTCTCTCTCTCTCTCTCTCCTCTCTCTCTCTGCGTCTCTATGTGCCTACTCGTATGCTCGCAAGTGTACGCATCCCGGGCAATTTTTTTTTAAATAATTTTTTTATAAGCTTCAGCTTCTTTGTTGGTAACTAACACCATTCGCAATTCTTCCTCGTCCGAACTCTTCTTCTTCTTTGCAATTCTTTTTCTTTTTTGCAATTTTCTTCTTCTTCTTCTTCTTCTTCTTCTTCTTCTCTTCTTCTCTTCTTCTTCTTCTTCTTCTTCTTCTTCTTCTTCTCTTCTTCTTCTTCTTCTTCTTCTTCTCTTCTTCTTCTTCTTCTTCTTCTTCTTCTTTCTTCTTCTTCTTCTTCTTCTTCTTCTTCTTCTTCTTCTTCTTTTCTTCTTCTTCTTCTTTCTTCTTGTTCTTGTTCTTCTTTTCTTTTCTTTTCTTGTTCTTGTTCTTGTTCTTGTTCTTCTTCTTCTTCTTCTTCTTTCTTCTTCTTCTTCTTCTTCTTCTTCTTCTTCTTCTTCTTCTTCTTCTTCTTCTTCTTCTTCCTCTTCTTCTTCTTCTTCTTCTTTTTCTTCTTCGTCTTCTTCTTCTTCTTTGCATTCTTCTTCTTTGCATTCTTCTTCTTCTTCTTCTTCTTCTTCTTCTTCTTCTTCTTCTTCTTCTTCTTCTTCTTCTTCTTCTTCTCTTCTTCTTCTTCTTCTTCTTCGCATTCTTCTTCTTCGCATTCTTCTTCTTCGCATTCTTCTTCTTCTTCGCATTTTTCGCATTCTTCGCATTCTTTTCTTCTTCTTCGCATTCTTCTTCTTCGCATTCTTCTTCTTTGCATTCTTCTTCTTTGCATTCTTCTTCTTTGCATTCTTCTTCTTCTTCTTCTTCTTCTTCTTCTTCTTCTTCTTCTTCTTCTTCTTCTTCTTCTTCTTCTTCTTCTTCTTCTTCTTCTTCGCTTCTTCGCATCTCTTCTTTCTTCTTCTCTTCTTCTTCTTCTTCTTCTTCTTCTTCTTCTTCTTCTTCTTCTTCTTCTTCTTCTTCTTCTTCTTCTTCTTCTTCTTCTTCTTCTTCTTCTTTCATTCTTTGCATTCTTCT
Organism: Stramonita haemastoma; assembly: GCA_030674155.1. Classification (NCBI taxonomy): domain Eukaryota; kingdom Metazoa; phylum Mollusca; class Gastropoda; order Neogastropoda; family Muricidae; genus Stramonita; species Stramonita haemastoma. The sequence goes on along the minus strand of JASPKP010000176.1, from coordinate 15,698 downwards.
TGCTTCTTCTTTGCTTCTTCTTCTTCTTTTTCTTCTTCTTCTTCTTCTTCTTCTTCTTCTTCTTCTTCTTCGCATTCTTCTTCTTCTTCTTCTTCTTCTTCTTCATTCTTCTTCCATTCTTCTTCGCATTCTTCTTCGCATTTTTCTTCTTCTTCTTCGCATTCTTCTTCTTCTTCTTTCTTCTTCTTCTTCTTTGCATTCTTCTTTGCATTCTTCTTTGCATTCTTCTTTGCATTCTTCTTTGCATTCTTCTTTGCATTCTTCTTTGCATTCTTCTTCTTCTTCTTCTTCTTCTTCTTCTTCTTCTTCTTCTTCTTCTTCTTCTTCTTCTTCTTCTTCTTCTTCTTCTTCTTCTTCTTCTTCTTCTTCTTCTTCCTTTAGAGTTTCATACCTCATACATTCCTTCGTTCATTCATGATTATGAGCCTCTGACGTTTAATTGAAACTTGCAGTGTAAGAAAAAAAGGGGAGGGGAAGGGGGAAGGGGAGGAGGGGGGGGCGGTGATATCGGAGAAGCAGCGCCCCCCTGATGTGCTCTTTTCTGCTGGCGATATTTTATATATCAAAGATACATTGCGGAGGATTTCTCCCCTCCCTGCTATCTGTTTCATCACCTAGAGAGTAGAAGACAGGCAGAAAGAAGAGTGCCAATGAGTTAGTGAGTCAGAAACAGAGAGGGGAGAGAGAGAGAGAGAGAGAGAGAGAGAGAGAGAGAGAGAGAGAGAGAGAGAGAGAGAGAGAGAGAGAGATAGTGAGTGTAGTGTAGTATAGTGTAGTGTAGTGTAGTGTAGTGTAGTGTAGTGTAGTGTAGTGTAGTGTAGCGTAGGTAGCGTAGTGTAGTGTAGTGTAGTGTAGTGTAGTGTAGTGTAGTGCAGTGCATGTCAGTGCAGTGCAGTGCAGGCATCAGGTGTCTTGTGTAGTTATGTAGTTGGTTAGTGTTAGAGTGATAAGTAGGTAAGTGTATGTAGTTATGAGTAGAGGCACCATCATCTTGAATTAAGATGGTCTCCAGCTCTAGAGTGCAAGCCTGAGTAGTAATTAGGAGGCAACGTACCCAGCAGCAGACCCCCCCCCCCCCCCCCCCCCCGTCTCCACGTCACTGGAATGATCCATTGGAAAGGTAATCGCCGATACGAATGGTTCTAGTGCAGTCACAGGAGCCGCCAGAACGTTGCCATATACAGCCCCGAGCCGCCCTGGGACTCCAACTCCCCGATTTTTCCTCAGGGATGGTGTCTAAACACGACACCTGTGTGCATGCTGGTTTTTAAAAATAAATTTGTCATGCGCTCCTACCGGCACACAATGGCCTGCTCTTCCGAATGGCGTAACGGGGTTTTAACGTGTGCGTAAGATGTTCTGCGTGCGTTTGCACACGGACCTCAGTTTATAGTCTCATCCAAATGACTTTGATATTCAGTGCGATTTTTTTCGTCAAACTGGGAAGAAAGGGCGAGGCTGGGAATTGAACCCAGAACCCCACGGTTTACTTGTTAGCAGGCGAATGTCTTAACCATCCTGCAGTGTAGTGTAGTGTAGTGTAGTGTAGTGTAGTGTAGTGTAGTGTAGTGTAAGTGTTGCGTAGTGTAGCGTAGCGTAGCGTAGCGTAGCGTAGCGTAGCATAGTGTAGTGTAGTGTAGCGTAGCGTAGCGTAGTGTAGCGTAGTGTAGTGTAGTGTAGTGTAGTGTAATGTAATGTAGTGTAGCGTAGCGTAGCGTAGCGTAGCGTAGCGTAGTGTAGTGTGGTGTAGTGTATGTGTCAAGCCAGATTGTGCCGTCTTGCATATCATAATTATTGTATTACATAATAGTCATATGTTTTGTATTCCATTACATTTCAGTGCGTAGTCTTGTCATGTCTTTCTCTGTCACATCCGGGCTATTGTCCAAAACGAAAATGCGTTGCCATGGATTTTGACAAGCCTCACTGCAAGACCAAGCAATCAAAAAGAAAGAAAGAAAGAAAAGAAAGAAAGAGAAGAAAAGAAAGAGAAAGAAAGAAAAATCAAAAACGAAAGAAAGAAAGACAGAAAGAAAGAAAGAAACGAAGAAAAAGGATTCCCACAACCACCATAACAAGGAATAAGACGGAAACGGACGAAGCTGGATTGACAGAAGAATAAATAAAATGCAAGGGGGGGGGATGAGGGGCAGAGGAAACAAGGGGATGAAAGAAAATCAAGTTAAAAGGTGGAAAGAAAGAAAACATAATGCAGGAAAAAAGGAATTAAAACACAAAGAGAACGAAACAAAACAGAAATAATGGCATGGAAAATATGGGACAAGAAAAATGTAGATTACGGGGGTGGAGAAAAAAAGAAGAAAAAGAATGCGAAGAAGAATGCTAAGAATGCGAAGAAGAATGCTAAGAATGCGAAGAAGAAGAATGCGAAGAAGAAGAATGCGAAGAAGAATGCTAAGAACGCGAACAAGAAGAATGCGAAGAAGAAGAATGCGAGGAAGAAGAAGAAGAATGCGAAGAAGAAGAATGCAAAAAAGAAGAACGCGGAGAAGAAGAAGAATGCGAAGAGAATGTGAAGAAGAAGAAGAATGCGAAGAATGCGAAGAATGCGAAGAAGCAAGAAGAAGAAGAAGAAGAAGAAGAAGAAGAAAGAAGAAGAAGAAGAAGAAGAAAATGCGAAAAGGAAGAATGCGAAAAAGAAGAAGAATGCAAAGAAAATGCAAAGAAGAAGAATGCAAAGAAGAAGAAGAATGCGAAGAAGAAGAAAGAATGCAAAGAAAAGCAAAGAAGAAGAATGCAAAGAAGAAGAAGAATGCAAAGAGAAGAATGCAAGAAGAAGAGAAGAATGCGAAGAAGAATGCGAAGAAGAGAATGCGAAGAAGAATGCGAAGAAGAAGAAGAAGAAGAAAGAAGAAGAAGAAGAAGAAGAAGAAGAAGAAGAAGAAGAAGAAGAAGAAGAAGAAGAAGCAAAGAAGAAGAAAGAAGAAGAAAAGAAGAAGAAGAAGAAGAAGAAGAAGAAGAAGAAGAAGAAGAAGAAGGAAGAAGAAGAAGAAGAAGAAGAAGAAGAAGAAAACAACAACAACAACAACAACAACAACAAACACAACCACAAAACACAAACACAGCAACAACAAAACAACCACCGTAACCACAAACACATCCACAACCACAACAACAACAAAAATAACCACAAACATTCACAAAATAAATAAAAATGGAAAACAAAGACTAAGAAAA
>JASPKP010001756.1:12500-20000 GCA_030674155.1 Stramonita haemastoma | reverse complement strand
TCCATCCTATGAAACTGTGCAAACATTAATAAAAGAAGGACTAATTTATTTTAAATAAATGTCCACAATGACATTCCAATGCCATTTCACCTATTTTAGAATTGCTACATGATTTATTATAAATAAATCACCATTCTTAATGATAAAAATCATTACAAAATCAGGTAGGCCTTCACACCCATAATATATATTTGTAGTGCAAAACCACACTAGAATATTTTCAGCATTTTAATAATAACTGAACAATATTCTACCAAAAATTAATCTTACAACAAAGACCATGACGGTGCCAAAATTCAAAATTCACCCCACGCTTCCTTTGTTCGAAGCGATCACGTACGTACGTACGTACGAAGTTACGTTCACTGTTAATTCACAGGTTGAAAGCCTGTGAAATTAAATCAAACATATAGACTTCCTGAACCTTCCAAAACTATTCTGAATTAAGCTGAAATTGGCTTAAACAGATAGTTTGATCAAAAACGAAGTTAAAAAATAAAACAAACCTTAATCAGGAACATCTAGACTCAGGAGCGAGTCTCTGTCACGCTCCCTTCCCTCACTAGGCCCAGGCAGGAAGTGAGATTTAAAAAACAGAGGTATCCCGATAGGCACTCTTTTTTAAGGGGCGATCACTCAACTCTACAAGGGAGTTACTGAACTTGACGCTTAGTAACGCCAAACACAAAAATACGTTTTGTGAGGGGGGTTACACACACCCTTCGCAGGAAAATGTTGCTATCTTTTTTTCCAAAAAAGTGCCAACATTTCAAACAAAACAAAAACTCTACCCTCTCAGGGGTAAAAAAACCTTCAATTCTTCAGCTTGAACATAAACGCATACCCAATCCAAGGTGGGTATCAACATTTATCCTAAAAAATCATTTTAGACAAAACCTTTTAAAACCTCTGGTTAATTTTGATTCTGCATATCTACCCAATCTAATTTGGATACTGAAAACAGAACAGCACACAAAAACATTCCACATTTTACAAACGTAGAAAACTAAACCCAAACATGACTCTCACAAAGTCACACTCTGCAAATATGCAGCAAAACAAACATTCATAAAAACGTAAACTTGTAGACTCATAAAGTCACACCCTGCAAATTAGCAGCAAAACAGAAACATTCAAAAAACATGAACTTGTGGACTCAAAAAGTCACACCCTGCAATTAAGCAGTAAAACAAACATTCACAAGAGCTACAGCAATCCCAAATGCACACTTAGTTGCTGCATAACTCCATCCTTCTGTTCCTGCAACTGTTCAGGTTGCACAGGAACAAAACCACACCTGTTGGTCAGATCCGAAGTTTTAACACTGTCAGGATCTCCATGCAAAATGGATCTCCTTGGTGCAGGCACTGGCTTCCATTCCGACTTCTCTGGGATGGACTTTCCCCAGCCAGGCCTACTCACACCAGACAACGAACTCCTCTGACCAACTGGCAAAATCTTACGCCTTTTACGGGAGCCATCTTTCAGGGCATCCCACCGATTGTTGGAAAAAGGCTTGGAAGCACCAATGCCTTGACCACAATCCTTGTTTTCCTGCTGATCAGGAAAATCACATGATCTGTCTTTTCCTCTGCACCATTTCCTTCTGGAAAGGTGAGGAAAACTAACATGATCCCGATGGTTGCCTCGAGAGCTACCATCCACAACCACTTTCTGGTCGCATACTTTCAGAACACCACCCTGACCACTACCACAACCTCGCCGATGTGGCGGTATGTAGCAGCCGGGCTTGTTCCTGTAGGAGGATTTTTCAGGTTTTGCAGAAACCCCGTTCTTACTGACTTCGGCTTTAGTAGCCTTCTTTCTCCGCCTTGCCGACTGCGACTTGACCGGGCAATCACGAACAACGTGGCCAACACTTTTGCATCGGTAGCAGGAACTTTTCGGCTTCTTTGAGTGGCCTCTGAGTCTCTCTGCTACCATGCTTGCCAACTCTTTACAGTTGATGGCCACCTTTTCCTGTTCCTGATGTGTCCGGCCCGTCACAGCTGACATAAGCACAGAGGATGATTCCTCTAACTGCCTGACTGACTTCAACAGCAAGGTCAAGTCAGGCGACGCAGAACCTGGTCTGCCGAACTGAAACTTCAGCTCTCGAGCCATAATGGGCTCCATCAACATGACACTATTCATGAAGACAAAATAAACGTTCCTGGCACAGTCCTCATGAGAATACACCTCACATCTATTCAAACGAATAAACTTTAACCAGGCGTGCACCAGGAAGTCCGATGGATTGTCACTTTTGTCCATCCGCATCAGTAAGAACTCAGCCAGACGTTCCACTGGGGTTTTAACACAGCCAAACACATCGCTTAGACGGTCGACAATGTCCATGGCAGAAGAGCAGGACTTGGCAAGCTCCCATGCCACACCACGCAGACTGCGCCGAACGCTGACCAACACATCAGAGGGGGAATCGTTCCCTCTCATCAGCACATCGACTTGCTCCTCCCACTTAGCGAAGTCGACCTCATCACCACCTGTTGGCCTCAATCCAGTGAAGATGCCAAGCGGTGCCAAAGGCGTAGATGGCACCACGTGGACCTGGATCCTGGTCTGTAGCAGGGCTGCCATCTCAGCATCCTGCTTGTCGACCCTCTCCCTCAACAGGCGGTGACCTTCCTCCAGGGCAGTGAGCGTCTCCCGTAACTGCCGGTTCTCCTCCTCAACCGCAGTCACCCTCGCTCGTACCCCATCATCTCCCAGTTGCTTCACCTCTGGTCCCTCACTTCGACTGATCATGATCTTAATGTATGAAAAACTGGACTTACAATTAAGGTTTCAAAATCCCATTTCAAAAATTTTGTTTCCCTAGGAATTTTAAAAATTCCAACAATAACTTTACCAAACTGTTAGCAAAAAATTAATTTAGCTAACGACAAAAAATTATCAGAGCATCATTTCTGCTCTCAGCAAAAATAACAATTTTGCTAACCAAAATTTCACTTTCTCTGTAAGCCAAAAATTTATTTAGCTAACAACCAAAAATTCTTTTTCTGAGCAAAATTTTATGCTCACTGCAAAAATTTGAATTTTGCCTACACTTTTACTTCCAGTGAAAATTAAAATTTTCTAACACACACAAAAGACGTCACACCTTGTGAAATCCAAAGTTCCACAAAGATCGCAAACTCCCACTCACGGTGGAGTTGCAGCTTCAAAACAGACTAATAGAAGAAACACTCCCTAGCCCCACATTGGGCGCCAGAAATGTAACGGGTCCTACACGGGAATTATCTAAGTCGCCACTCTAATTCCCGTTCCGTCTGATTCGGTACCGGAAATCTTAGAGTTTTAGAATAATTCCTATTTTCTTCAGTAACCCTAAAGAAGAGTAGGGCTCAGCTACTTATGGGCCGGGGAGTGATAAAGGGGGGATAGAAAAGAGGATAGTAGAAAAATAGGGGAAAAGAAATATAGAAGAGGTAGGAAAGTAGGTGAAGTGAAATTAACTAACCTCAACTCACTCAGCAGCCACACTGAACACACTGAACATGACGAATAACACCATTCATTCAATGTGACTCCAGACCGAGTAAATTGGGTTTATAACATATATTCCACAACACAACCTACAACACTACCACATTACACAAAACACCAATGACTAATTGTACTACAAGTACAATTAAAAAACAACAAAAATATTCTGTTCAGTTCTAAACTAAAATATCAAAAATCAGTGATCCGTCTCAGATCAGGGCCATTAATAAAAACAACAATGGTAAGGGTGGAGATTTAATGATGGGGCAAGCAGGTGTGACAGGGTAGAAACCCGACGACGATGTTCCTGTAATCAAAAGAACATACAATGTAAAAAACATCACAACAAAACATCCATCACTGAGCTTGTTTACAACACAGCTCAATTACCAAAAATACTTTCACCCTATCCATTTTGCCATTCTCGTGAGAATTTAATATTCTCAGAACAATCTAACATCACCTCTAAAATTATTTCATAATTTTAGCAGTTAGCCATTACACACGTTTCATTTACTTTAGGACAGATGATGGTCCATCCTATGAAACTGTGCAAGCATCCCAACATGTCTCATTTACTTTAGGACAGATGATGGTCTATCCTATGAAACTGTGCAAGCATTAATTAATAAGAAGGACTAATTTATTTTAAATAAATGTCCACAATGACATTCCAATGCCATTTCACCCATTCTAGAATTACTAAATGATTTATCACAAATAAATCACAATTCTAATAATAAAATCATCACTACATAATTTTAATAACTTGTCTCACAACATGTCTCATTTACTTTAGGACAGAGGATGGTCCATCCTATGAAACTGTGCAAACATTAATAAAAGAAGGACTAATTTATTTTAAATAAATGTCCACAATGACATTCCAATGCCATTTCACCTATTTTAGAATTGCTACATGATTTATTATAAATAAATCACCATTCTTAATGATAAAAATCATTACAAAATCAGGTAGGCCTTCACACCCATAATATATATTTGTAGTGCAAAACCACACTAGAATATTTTCAGCATTTTAATAATAACTGAACAATATTCTACCAAAAATTAATCTTACAACAAAGACCATGACGGTGCCAAAATTCAAAATTCACCCCACGCTTCCTTTGTTCGAAGCGATCACGTACGTACGTACGTACGAAGTTACGTTCACTGTTAATTCACAGGTTGAAAGCCTGTGAAATTAAATCAAACATATAGACTTCCTGAACCTTCCAAAACTATTCTGAATTAAGCTGAAATTGGCTTAAACAGATAGTTTGATCAAAAACGAAGTTAAAAAATAAAACAAACCTTAATCAGGAACATCTAGACTCAGGAGCGAGTCTCTGTCACGCTCCCTTCCCTCACTAGGCCCAGGCAGGAAGTGAGATTTAAAAAACAGAGGTATCCCGATAGGCACTCTTTTTTAAGGGGCGATCACTCAACTCTACAAGGGAGTTACTGAACTTGACGCTTAGTAACGCCAAACACAAAAATACGTTTTGTGAGGGGGGTTACAGATATATAGATAGATATATATCTTTCTCATTTCCAATGTCAGAATCAGTCAAGTCTACTGATATATAAAGTAAAATATTTAGTTATCCCCCCCAAAAAAAGTTCTCGACTGTAAACATCCTCGGTACAATACCTATGTCTCCTGTTACAACAAACCGCTAGTTTCCTCCAGGGTGTAAAAATTTAAGGGTAGGTCAGTACGAATGATAAACACCTAAAGGCAGACGATCGTGGAACTGAGATTACTTAGGATGGCCCAGAAATGGTGGATAAGGACGTAAACCTCTTTCCAGCTTGGCAAACAGCCGATACATCAAGCTAAAGATTTATAGCCCGCTGGCCCTACATATATCTATGTATGTAAGTCCCCATGTAGGCTACTTTACAACTGCCTTGCCCCGCCGCGACAATTACCAGGCATATGCAAGCCAATACCTACGAACACACGCACACACGCACTGAAGAGAACGCATCAGTATTTGTTTTATTTATTTATTTATTTATTCTATTATATCGATGATAATGGAATAAGCACTCATGTGCTTTTTAACATCCAGTCCCCGTGTGTATGCAGTTTTGTAAATCTTGTCATCTGTTCCCACCGACACACAATGGCCTACTCTTACGAAAAGCGGAACAGGATTTTAACGTGTGTGCAAGATGTTCTGTGTGTGTTCGCACACGGGGCTCGGTTTATAGTCTCATCCGAAGGACTTGTGGGAAGAGTGGAGTCAGCACTGATGTTAACTCCAGGGGAAAGATCCCCTTGAACGGGAATCGAACCCGGGTCGTCAATTTGCGAGCGCGATGTTCTGACCACTAGGCTATCCCGTCCCCTTCTTAAACATACCCGCCAACTTACCTTCCTTCTTAGCAATTCAACTGAACTGCGACAAAGATTGTTTCTCCCACGTTAGTCTCTCTCTCTACTTCTGCCTGTAGTAAAGTTAAAGCTTTCCCATAAACCTATGCGGCCGTAGGGGAGCGAGGCATCAAAGACCTCAGCTTCTCTAGGGGGTCAGCATGTTGAGGGCGGCGCCCATCTCCTCGCCCTCGCTGCTTTACCTTCCCTGGCGCTAAGGAGAGCAGGTACCCATTTACAACTGGCCGGGGGGGGGGGGGGGACTGTACTGAGGCCACGGAGGGCAAACGGTCACCCATCCAATTTAACCACGCTCGATGCTGCTTAACCTTAGCGTGGGGGAAGCGAATGCTCTGACCACTGAGCTGTCCCGTCCCCCTGGCTGTAGGGACGCGTCCAATCGAAGAGACAAGGCAACCAGGACGTTCACCTGGGATCAAACTTGGGGTGGATCAGTGGTCTAGAGGTAATGCGCCTGCCTAGAAAGCGAAAAGTCCGGCTTTCAAGTGTGTGGTGCTTCGATCCCCGTTTGTAGCAGAAACTTTCCCCCCATCCACTCGACTGTGAGTTTTGGTCTGGGTGCTAGTCTTTCGGATGAGACGATAAATTGAGGCCCCATGTGCAATACTCATTTATTGCACTCAAAGAACCCACGGCAACAAGATAATAAATGAGTGAGTTTTGGTCTGGGTGCTAGTCTTTCGGATGAGACGATAAATTGAGGCCCCATGTGCAATACTTATTTATTGCACTCAAAGAACCCACGGCAACAAGAGAGTTGTCCCTTGCAAAACTCTATTGTAAAGAGCCACTCTGATAGGAAACCAAATATTTGCAGGCAGGAAAAGATAAAAAAAAATATATATAAAAAAAAGGGTGGTGCTTCTCTCTCCCTCGGGAGATCAGCCTGATTTTATTTATTTATTTATTTATTTATTTATTTATTCTTTTATATCGAGGATAACAGAATAAGCAATCATGTGCTTTTTTTCATCAAGCCCCCGTGTGTATGCAGTTTTGTAAATATTGTCATCTGTTCCCACCGGCACACGATGGCCTACTCTTACGAAAAGCGGAACATGATTTAACGTGTGCGCAAGATGTTCTGCGTGCGTTCGCACACGGGGCCTCGGTTTATCATGTTAAGGTGGTATACTCTACTCTACTCTACTCTACTCTACTCTACTCTACTCTACTCTACTCTACTCTACTCTACTCTACTCTACTCTACTCTACTATAACTTCATCAACACACTAAATCTTAAAGAAAAAAAAAAAGCTGGCTTGACTTTTCTCTTAACTTCTGAAGGTGTTAAATGAGACACTGTAGCTCTTTTTCTTTCAGGCAGTCTATCATTTGCCGTGTTCAACATTCCGGAGCCAATTCATTTTCAGATGGCAGGGTGCATGCTGGGTATGTTTGTGTCTTCCATATCCCCCGGCAATATCTGGCTTAATTTTTTTTAAGTGACTTGGTTTTCAGAGCGTGTGTACAAGATGTTCTACCAGTGTTCATACAATCATGTCACCTGGGTTTTTAGTCTCACCTGAATTACTTTCAGGGGAATGGAGCCGGCATGCACCAACACCAACTTTAGGGGGAAAAC
>JASPKP010001756.1:0-2500 GCA_030674155.1 Stramonita haemastoma | reverse complement strand
TTGGAAAGCACCCAGATCAAACCCTGCCTAACTGTCAGGAAGTTATTCCTGGCCGGCTGTTTCTTCACTAAGCGTGTTTAACATGTTTTGCACTGAAAACATTGGCTGTGTGACCAGTCTTGAAACGATAATTCTTATAGTCACAACCTCAAGAAGTAAGCCAAACAAAACATGCAAAAATCCACACTTTTGGGTAGGAGAAGGGGGTGGGGGGGGAAGGGGTATATATATACTTCTTTATACATTTTTTATTTCTTTGTACTTTATTTGCTTAACAAATATTACCAATGCTACTTGATCCAGAATCCATATTGTAGAAAGTGTTTCTCGCCTCAATCCGGGGACATAAAGATATCAGACTAAACTAGGCCTACTTCAGAGAACCTTGCTTCAACTTTTCTCCATGTGGCCTTGGTTGTTTTGGTTTCTCGCAGTTTCAATGCACAGTTTCGAACTTTGATCAAAGTTAAATTTTCATGGTTTTCAGGAAATTCTTACCAAATTAATTAATATACTAGATAAATCAAGCATACATAATCTGAGGAAAGGACGAATACATGAAAATAATCTGAACATTGTTTTTAAGTTTCGTATGCATTTTCGTCTGCAGTTCCGCTTGCAACTTCCGGTTTCAACACATTGCATCGCATTGAGCATGTATGGTGTTTTGCCTGACTAATTTTTGTTTCGTTGATGAGAAACCCTAACTCTCACAAGTATGGGAAAGAAGGGAAACAAAGGTAAGTTCATCAAGTTGTCGATCGTTGCTTCAGCTCTTTAAACTATCTGTGATCATTGACATTAGACAGGATGTAACTAATTGTATGTCTTCGGAGTTTAATAACTGATGTTATACTGGGCTTGTCATTCGGATGAGACTATAAACCGAGGCCCCGTGTGCGAACACACGCAGAACATCTTGCGAACAGGTTAAAACCCCGTTCCACCTTTCGCAAGAGCAGGTCATTGTGTGCCGGTAGGAGCGGATGACAAATTTATTTTTAAAAAATCAACAAAAAAACAGCATGCACACAGGTTTTGTGTTTACTTTTTTTAGATACCTTCCATGAGGAAAAATCGGGAGTTAGGAGTCCCCAGGGTGGCTCGGGGCTGTATATGGCAACGTTCTGGCGGCTCCTGCGACAGTACTGGAACCATTTGTATGGGTGATTGCCTTTCCAATGGACCACTCCAGTGGAGAGGGGGGGGGGGGGGTCTGCTGCATGGGTAACAGCTTGCCCTCCATACTTACATACCCAGGCTTTGCACTCTAAAAAAGAGCGCAACTCCATAGTCTTCTGAGACTGGTGGGTGCCTTCTGACTGACAGACTCTCAACTCAGGAGGCGAAAATGTGTTCAACTTTTAACACTCTTAACTCGATGTAGGATTTTTTAAAATATATTTTATGAAATCATCCAACAACGTTTGAAACACACAGTAAAGTAGAAGAGTGCAATGTAATGTTTTTTTATTTTTTTTTATTTCATTGTTTGTTGGTGGTGGTGCCCCGCATTGGTGGTGTGTGGGTGTGGGTGTGACTCTGTGTGTGTGTGTGTGTGTGTGACTCTGTGTGTGTGTGTGTGTGTGTGTGTGTGTGTGTGTGTGTGTGTGTGCGCGCGTGATTTGATTTGATTTATTCTTTTATATCCAGGATAATGGGATAAGCACTCATGCTTTTTTTCATCCAGTCCCCGTGTGTATGCAGTTTTGTAAATGTCATCTGTTCCCACCGGCACACGATGGCCTACTCTTACGAAAAGCGGAACAGGATTTAACATGTGCACAAGGTGTTCTGCATGTGTTCGCACACAGGGCGTCGGTTTAAAGTCTCATCTGAAAGACTTTTGGGGAGAGTGGAGTTAGCACTGATGTTAACTCCAGGAGAAAAATCTCCTTGACCGGACTCGAACCCAGGTCTTCAAATTGCCAGTGCAATGTTCTTACCACTAGGCTATGTGTGTGTTTGGTTGCTTGTTTGTTTTGTTTTCTTGCTGGGGTTTTTTTGTTTGTTTGTTTGTGTGCATCAAAAAACCAGTTTGCTTCAATAGTATGTTATACACAAGTTTATATTTTATAGATCTAGCTATTAGTGTTATATTCTTCGGTGACAGAAGACGGGAAGTAAAGAAACAGTGATATTTTTGTTACTTCTTGTGTAATAAAAGTAAAGCAATCACAGTGTCCTTGTTGCATTTTTTTTACAGTGCCAGAAGCCTCAAAAGAGGAACTGATGGTTCGAGCTGTGACAGAAATCGTCAATGAACTCATCAAAGCCAACAGTCAGAAGAAGGATGTGGATCTCAACAAGTAAGTTTTCTTATTATTACTAAAACCTTATACTAGTAATTAAAGCAGTCCAGAGTACTACAGCACAGTGCACAATAACATAAGATTACAAGTTACAAGCTTTTGTTTAATCTTTACTTTGAATTGCTAACTTTTATTTATTGTCTATTTCAGTATTTGGTTGTTTTATAATTTAACTGCTAAAGTTCTAC
>JASPKP010001755.1:17500-26600 GCA_030674155.1 Stramonita haemastoma | reverse complement strand
TCTGCAGGGTGTCCTCCACACGCCCAAACACAAAAAAACCGCACACACAAACACCAGCGAACGCGCGCACGCCGCATGCATACCCACCCTCCCATGAATAAGCTAAAGAAGCATTTGCAGAAGATGGGACGCAAACGCCGTTTTCCGGCCCTTGCCGCCCGAACTTTTTCGCGGTTCCAGAGCCCACGGTACCAAGACCGTCTTCTACACTATGCAGACAAACTGTACAACCATTTCCGACGTGTGTGGCACTGGAATTGTGGCGACACCACGTCCGCCAAGATGGCAACCCCGCCCGTACATAGCCAAGTTTGGCGCCAAGAAAGCGGGTACGGGGTGCACAAAAACCACCCCTAGAACACACATCCGATAATAATATCATACAATATCATGCACCAGGGCAATCTGCAGGGTGTCCTCCACACGCCCAAACACAAAAAACCGCACACACAAACACCAGCGAACGCGCGCACGCGCGCATGCATACCCACCCTCCCATGAATAAGCTAAAGAAGCATTTGCAGAAGATGGACGCAAACGCCGTTTTCCGGCCCTTGCCGCCCGAACTTTTTCGCGGTTCCAGAGCCCACGGTACCAAGACCGTCTTCTACACTATGCAGACAAACTGTACAACCATTTCCGACGTGTGTGGCACTGGAATTGTGGCGACACCACGTCCGCCAAGATGGCAACCCCGCCGTACATAGCCAAGTTTGGCGCAAGAAAGCGGGTACGGGTGCACAAAAACCACCTAGAACACACATCCGATAATAATATCATACAATATCATGCCCAGGGCAATCTGCAGGGTGTCCTCCACACGCCAAACACAAAAACCGCACACACAAACACAGCGAACGCGCGCACGCCGCATGCATACCCACCCTCCCATGAATAAGCAAAGAAGCATTTGCAGAAGATGGACGCAAACGCCGTTTTCCGGCCTTGCCGCCGAACTTTTTCGCGGTTCCAGAGCCCACGGTACAAGACCGTCTTCTACACTATGCAGACAAACTGTACAACCATTTCCGACGTGTGTGGCACTGGAATTGTGGCGACACACGTCCGCCAAGATGGCAACCCCGCCCGTACATAGCCAAGTTTGGCGCAAGAAAGCGGTACGGGTGCAAAAAACCACCCTAGAACACACATCCATAATAATATCATACAATATCATGCACCAGGGCAATCTGCAGGGTGTCCTCACACGCCAAACACAAAAAACGCACACACAAAACCAGCGAACGCGCGCACGCCGCATGCATACCCACCCTCCCATGAATAAGCAAAGAAGCATTTGCAGAAGATGGACGCAAACGCCGTTTTCGGCCCTTGCCGCCCGAACTTTTTCGCGTTCCAGAGCCCACGGTACCAAGACCGTCTTCTACACTATGCAGACAAACTGTACAACCATTTCCGACGTGTGTGGCACTGGAATTGTGGCGACACCACGTCCGCCAAGATGGCAACCCGCCCGTACATAGCATAGCCAAGTTTGGCGCCAAGAAAGCGGGTACGGGGTGCACAAAAACCACCCCTAGAACACACATCCGATAATAATATCATACAATATCATGCACCAGGGCAATCTGCAGGGTGTCCTCCACACGCCCAAACACAAAAAAACCGCACACACAAACACCAGCGAACGCGCGCACGCACGCATGCATACCCACCCTCCCATGAATAAGCTAAAGAAGCATTTGCAGAAGATGGCACGCAAACGCCGTTTTCCGGCCCTTGCCGCCCGAACTTTTTCGCGGTTCCAGAGCCCACGGTACCAAGACCGTCTTCTACACTATGCAGACAAACTGTACAACCATTTCCGACGTGTGTGGCACTGGAATTGTGGCGACACCACGTCCGCCAAGATGGCAACCCCGCCCGTACATAGCCAAGTTTGGCGCCAAGAAAGCGGGTACGGGGTGCACAAAAACCACCCCTAGAACACACATCCCATAATAATATCATACAATATCATGCACCAGGGCAATCTGCAGGTGTCCTCCACACGCCCAAACACAAAAAACCGCACACACAAACACCACGAACGCGCCACGCCGCATGCATACCCCCCCCCATGAATAAGCTAAAGAAGCATTTGCAGAAGATGGACGCAAACGCCGTTTTCCGGCCCTTGCCGCCCGAACTTTTCGCGTCCAGAGCCCCGGTACCAGACCGTCTTCTACACTATGCAGACAAACTGTACAACCATTTCCGACGTGTGTGGCACTGGAATTGTGGCGACACCACGTCCGCCAAGATGGCAACCCCGCCCGTACATAGCCAAGTTTGGCGCCAAGAAAGCGGGTACGGGTGCACAAAAACACCCCAGAACACACATCCATAATAATATCATACAATATCATGCACCAGGCAATCTGCAGGTGTCCTCCACACGCCCAAACACAAAAAACCGCACACACAAACACCAGCGAACGCGCGCACGCCGCAGCATACCCACCCTCCCATGAATAAGCTAAGAAGCATTTGCAGAAGATGGACGCAAACGCCGTTTTCCGGCCCTTGCCGCCCGAACTTTTCGCGGTTCCAGAGCCACGGTACCAAGACCGTCTCTACACATGCAGACAAACTGTACAACCATTTCCGACGTGTGTGGCACTGGAATTGTGGCGACACCACGTCCGCCAAGATGGAACCCCGCCCGTACATAGCCAAGTTTGGCGCCAAGAAAGCGGGTACGGGTGCACAAAAACCACCCCTAGAACACACATCCATAATAAATCATACAATATCATGCACCAGGGCAATCTGCAGGGTGTCCTCCACACGCCCAAACACAAAAAACCGCACACACAAACACCAGCGAACGCGCGCACGCACGCATGCATACCACCCTCCCATGAATAAGCTAAAGAAGCATTTGCAGAAGATGGACGCAAACGCCGTTTTCCGGCCCTTGCCGCCCGAACTTTTCGCGGTTCCAGAGCCCACGGTACCAAGACCGTCTTTACACTATGCAGACAAACTGTACAACCATTTCCGACGTGTGTGGCACTGGAATTGTGGCGACACCACGTCCGCCAAGATGGCAACCCCGCCCGTACATAGCCAAGTTTGCGCCAAGAAAGCGGGTACGGGGTGCACAAAAACACCCTAGAACACACATCCCATAATATATCATACATATCAGCACCAGCAATCAGGTGTCCCACGCCCAACAAAAAACGCACACAAACACCAGCGACGCGCGCAGCGCTGCATACACCTCCTGAATAAGCAAAAACATTGCAGAGATGACGCAACCCGTTTCCGCCTGCCGCCCGACTTTCGCGTTCAGAGCCACGGTACCAAGACCGTCTTCTACACTATGCAACAACTTACAACCATTCCGAGTGTTGCACGGAATGGCGACACCACGTCGCAGATGGCAACCGCCGTACATAGCCAAGTTTGCGCCAAGAAAGGGGTACGGTGCAAAAAACCACCCCTAGAAACCACCATAATATATCATACAATCATGCACCAGGCAATCGCAGGGTCCTCCACACGCCCAAACACAAAAACCGCCACACAAACACCAGCGAACGCCGCCGCGCATGCATACCCACCCTCCATGAATAAGCAAAGAACATTTGCAGAAGATGGACGCAAACGCCGTTCCGGCCCTTGCCGCCCAACTTTTCGCGGTTCCAGAGCCACGGTACCAAGACCGTCTTCACACTAGCAGACAAACTGTACAACCATTTCCGACGTGTGTGGCACTGGAATTGTGGCGACACACGTCCGCCAAGATGGCAACCCCGCCCGTACATAGCCAAGTTTGGCGCCAAGAAAGCGGGTACGGGTGCACAAAAACCACCCCTAGAACACCATCCATAATATATCATACAATTCATGCACCAGGGCAATCTGCAGGTGTCCTCCACACGCCCAAACACAAAAAACCGCACACAAAAACCAGCGAACGCGCGCACGCCGCATGCATACCACCCTCCCATGAATAGCTAAAAACATTTGCAGAAGATGGACGCAAACGCCGTTTCCGGCCCTTGCCGCCGAACTTTTTCGCGTCCAATAATAATATCATACAATATCATGCACCAGGGCAATCTGCAGGGTCTCCTCCACACACACACAAACACAAAAAACTGCACACATAAACACCAGCCAACGCACGCACGCACGCATGCATACCCACCCTCCCAAGAAAAACCCTAACGAAGCATTTGCGAAGGACGGGACGCAAACGCTGTTTTCGAGCCCTTGCCGCCCGAACTTTTCCGCGCTTACAGAGCCCACGGCACCAAGACCGTCTTCTACATTATGCAGACAATCTTTACAACCATTTCCGATGTGTGTGGCACTGGAATTGTGGCCACACCACGGCCCCGAAGATTGCAACCCCGCCTGTACAGAGCCATGTTTGTCGTCAAGAAACATGGTACAGTGTACGCAAAAACCACCCCTACAACACACAACCAATAATAATATCATACAATATCATGCACCAGGGCAATCTGCAGGGTCTCCCTATACGCACAAACACAAAAAACTGCACACACAAACACCAGCCAACGCACGCACGCGCGCATGCATACCCACCCTCCCATGAATAAGGTCATAGAAGCATTTGCAAAAGACGGGACGCAAACGCCGTTTTCCGGCCCTTGCCTCCCCATCTTTTCCGCGCTTACAGAGCCCACGGCACCAAGACAGTGGTCTACACTATGCAGACAAACTTTACAACCATTTCCCATGTGTGTGGCACTGGAATTGTGGCGACACCACGGCCCTGACGATGGCAACCCTGCATGTACATAGCCATGTTTAGCGCCAAGAAACATGGTACAGTGTACGCAAAACTGCATATGTGCGAACACACACAGAACATCTTGCGCGTATGTTAGAATCCATACCACTTTTCGAAAGATTAGGCTATTGTGTGCTGGTGGAATACTGCAAACACACGGGGACTGGCTGTAAAAAGGCTCATAAGTGCTTATTCCATTTTCCTCGAAATAAAAGAATAATACACACACACACACACACACACACACACACACACACACACACACACACACACACACACACACACACACACACACACACACACAACAAAACACACACACACACATACACACACACACACACACACACACACACACACACACACACACACACACGCACGCACGCACACACACATACAACAGTCCGCATAAGACTATAAATTGAGGCCCCGTGTGTGCACGCACGCAGAACATCTTCCGCACATGTTAAATCTAGTTCCGATTTTCGTAAGAGTAGGCTACCGTGTGCCGGTGGGAACAGATGACATTTACAAAACTGCATACACACGGGGACTGGATGTAAAAAAGCACAAGAGTGCTTATCCTATTATCATCGATATAAAAGAATAAATAAAATAAACACACACACACACACACACACACACACACACACACACACACACACACACACACACACACACACACACACACAAACACACACACACACACAAACACACACACACACACACACACACACACACACACACACACACACACACACACACACACACACACACACACACACACACACACACATATATGCAACTAGCTCGTGGTGGTAAAAATAACTGACTATTGAAATTTTTGTCTGCACTGAATCCAAGTTACAGCCCAAAGCCTTAATTGATTCATTGATTCATTTTGGTTACCTCCTTTTCAAATCAAAACTTTATTTTAAAAATAATAATAAGACAAAGACATTTGCCACACATGCTCCGTAGTACTATCAGAGATAAATGTTGTAGGCAGCCGTCAGTCTCGGAAGACTATGGAGTTGCGATCTAGGCTTTAGAGCGCAAAGCCTGGGTAAACAAGTATGGAGGGCAAGCTGTTACCCATGCAGCAGACCCCCTCGCCCCCCCCCCCCCCCCCCTCCCAACCATCACCGATAGGAATGGTTCCAGTGTCTTCGCAGGAGCCGCCAGAACGTTGCCATATAAGCCTACAGCTCTGAACCACCCTGGGGACTCAACTCCTCGATTTTTCTTCAGGGATGGTGTATATACACGACACCTGTGTGCATGCTGGGTTTTTATATTAGTCATCCACTCCTACCGGCACACAATGGCCTACTCTTCGAAAGGCAGAACGGGTTTTTAACGTGTGCTGTAGATGTTCTGTGTGCGTTCGCATACCAGGTCTCAATTTATAGTATCATCCGAATGAGATAGATAACTGCCACATAACAGGCTAGAACAACTGCAAAGGAGGGGTTACTTTATTATTATGAACAAGACCATCATTATATGATTGTACAGTTCGAGTTTTGAAATGTGACATGGTGACAGCCCTGTTATGGCCTGAGTGGTCGGCGGGGCTATAAACAACACGATTGGATTGGATTGGATCATGTTCTATCTCTATCCATTCATCTATCTATTCCTCACTTTCTCTGTGATTTTTCAGAAGGCCCTCATTGTCGGGCGTGCCGCCAGCGGGCAGTGGACACCCTGGTAATGCCGTGCGGTCACCTGGTGCTGTGTGAGGTGTGTGCTCGGACAGTGCGTGTCTGTCCACTGTGCGGGGACGCCGTCAGAGCTACGGCCAAAGTCTACAGGGAATGAGCACTGGAGTATTCTTGTGGGACAACTGCCTGTATCTTTTTTTTTTAATGTCTTTTCATATCATACAATATGTTTTAGAAATTATTTGTTTTATGCCATAAAAAATGTGTAGGCGTGTTATTATCTTAGACTGTGCTTAACATTGTAATAAAAGATTGTTTGTTATTTTCATTGATATTTGTCTTATCACACGACTATTTTTAACAAGTTAAATGATTTAATATCAATTATGGTTTATTTCACAAAAATGTGTGCACATGTATGCAGTGTTTCCAACAGTGCGCGTGCGCGCGCGCGCGCGCGCGCGCGTGTGTGTGTGTGTGTGTGTGTGTGTGTGTGTGGTGTGTGTGTGTTGTGTGTGTGTGTGTGTGTGTGTGTGTGTGTGTGTGTGAATGCGTGAGCAAACTGGTGTGCCTAGGAATGGTTGAAATTTTGTTTTGGTGAGTTTATGACTGGGTGAGGTATTGTTGAGTTGTGGGTGATTTTAATATTATAATATGTGCGAGCTTTTTTTTTTTTTTTTCCTGATGTTACTTTTTACATGTTTGCTTTTTATGTGTGGCATGTAACCCGCGTGAATTTCTCTATGAGATAATAAAGTAGTTTTAAATTTGAATTTGAATTTGAATTGGTTACATTTTTTGGTGGGAGGAGTTTTAGGTCGAGTTTAAGACCCACTCTGGGGGCTCTGTGTGTGTGTGTGTGTGTTGTGTGTGTGTGTGTGTGGTGTGTGTGTGTGTGTGTGTGTGTGTGTGTGGTGTGTGTGTGTGTGTGTGTGTGTGTGTGTGTGTGTGTGTTTCATTTGTTCTTTTATATCGAAGATAATGGAGTGTGTGTGTGTGTGTGTGTGTGTGTGTGTGTGTGTGTGTGTGTGTGTGTGTGTGCGTGCGTGCGTGTGTGTGTGTGTGTGTGTGTGTGTGTGTGTGTGTGTGTGTGTGTGTGTGTGTGTGTGTGTGTGTGTGTGTGTGTGTGTGTGTGTGTGTGTGCTGGAAAAAGCGAGTGCTCTGACCACTGAGCTGTCCTGCCCCCTGTCAAAGTGTAGAATCCTCTTTTTTGTATGTCATAAGGAAACGTCCCTACGTAAAATGTTTTAAAGGAGTTTTAGCTAGAAATTGGCATAAATCAATTTATCCTTTTTTTTTCTGAGTTAATGAAAGATTCTAATTCTGTATTTCTTGTAACGATTGATTTGATAACTTTTTTTGTTCATTTAAAGAAGAAATATTATTCTACATTCATAACTCAGGAAATAGAGCTGAATTTGTCTTTCATTCGAATAAGTACAAACAAACAAACACACTCACACACGCACGCACGCACATATCCCCCGTCCCTCACACACACACACACACACACACACACACACACACACACACACACACACACACACACACACACACACACACACACACCACACACACACACACACACACACACACACATTGTGGAATAACCTACCTCCCTGTCTGAAATCAGTTCCTTCTAAACAAATGTTTAAGAAGCTTTTGAAGAAACATCTGATGGACAAACTGTAAGTCCACGATTATGTTCGATACTACCTCACATTTGGCTGTTTGTTGTTATTCATGCCCATGTTATTTTGTATTTCTATCATTTGTATGTATAACGAGAGCTTGCGTTGTACAGTCTTGGGTTTGGGTTTTTTTTTATCTTGAGAGATTTGTTGTAAAAAAAAAATCCTCATTTATTTGAGTTTTTCAACAAAGGTTGATATTTGTCTTTGAATGTTTTAGAAGTCAGCTTTCATGATTTTTTTTTAGTGAGGGCAGGATAAAAAAAAGTTGCGTAAACTTAATCTTTTACCCTCAATAAAGATCATTTTGACTTGACTTGACTTGACTTGACTTGACTTGACTTCACACACACACACACACACACACACACACACACACACACACACACACATACACACCACACACACACACATACACACACACACACACACACACACACACACACACACACACACACACACACACACACACACACACACACACACACACACACACACACACACACACACACACACACACACAAGTGTGCAGACAGTTATGCTTGCAATTGCTTAGGACATTTGAGATCTGCATTTGTTTTTGCATTTGAAAATAAAGTCATTTGAAGACAACTTGCAGCAGTGCTTTCATTTTGTATTGTGGGTGCTGTACTTGGCCTTTTCCCTAGTCGACATGTTTGTCAAAGATGTGGGTTGAATGGCCTATGTTCAGTCTCTATGAAATCATGTTAGTTGTTATTTATTTATTCATTTATTCATTTATTTATTTATTCTTTTATATCAAGGATAATCGAATAAGCATTAATGTGCTTTTTTATACATCCAGTCCCCGTGTGTGTTTATAAATCTTGTCATCTGTTCCCAACCGGCACACAAGGGCCTACTCTTATGAAATGCGGAACAGGATTTAACGTGTGCGCAAGATGTTCTACGTGCATTGGCAAGCGGGGCCTCGGTTTATAGTCTCATCC
>JASPKP010001755.1:0-5000 GCA_030674155.1 Stramonita haemastoma | reverse complement strand
TCTAAAGCCTAGATCGCAACTCCATAGTCTTCCGAGACTGACGGCTGCCTACAACATTTATCTCTGATAGTACTACGGAGCATGTGTGGCAAATGTCTTTGTCTTATTATTATTTTTTAAATAAAGTTTTGATTTGAAAAGGAGGTAACCAAAATGAATCAATGAATCCATTAAGGCCTTGGGCTGTAACTTGGATTCAGTGCAGACAAAAATTTCAATAGTCAGTTATTTTTACCACCACGAGCTAGTTGCATATATATATATATATTGTGTGTGTGTGTGTGTGTGTGTGTGTGTGTGTGTGTGTGTGTGTGTGTGTGTGTGTGTGTGTGTGTGTGTGTGTGTGTGTGTGTGTGTGTTGTGTGTGTGTGGTTTGTGTGTGTGTGTGTGTGAGTGTGTGTGTGTGTGTGTGTGTGTGTGTGTGTGTGTGTGTGTGTGTGTGTGTGTGTGTGTGTGTGTGTGTTTATTTTATTTATTCTTTTATATCGATGATAATAGGATAAGCACTCTTGTGCTTTTTTACATCCAGTCCCCGTGTGTATGCAGTTTTGTAAATGTCATCTGTTCCCACCGGCACACGGATGGCCTACTCTTACGAAAATCGGAACTAGATTTAACATGTGCGGAAGATGTTCTGCGTGCGTGCACACACGGGGCCTCAATTTATAGTCTTATGCGGACTGTTGTATGTGTGTGTGCGTGCGTGGTGTGTGTGTGTGTGTGTGTGTGTGTGTGTGTGTGTGTGTGTGTGTGTGTGTGTGTGTGTGTGTGTTGTGTGTGTGTGTGTGTGTGTGTGTGTGTGTGTGTGTGTGTATGTGTGTGTGTGTTTGTTTGTGTGTGTGTGTGTGTGTGTGTGTGTGTGTGTGTGTGTGTGGTGTGTGTGTGTGTGTGTGTGTGTGTGTATTATTCTTTTATTTCGAGGAAAATGGAATAAGCACTTATGAGCCTTTTTACAGCCAGTCCCCGTGTGTTTGCAGTATTCCCACCAGCACACAATAGCCTAATCTTTCGAAAAGTGGTATGGATTCTAACATACGCGCAAGATGTTCTGTGTGTGTTCGCACATATGCAGTTTTGCGTACACTGTACCATGTTTCTTGGCGCTAAACATGGCTATGTACATGCAGGGTTGCCATCGTCAGGGCCGTGGTGTCGCCACAATTCCAGTGCCACACACATGGGAAATGGTTGTAAAGTTTGTCTGCATAGTGTAGACCACTGTCTTGGTGCCGTGGGCTCTGTAAGCGCGGAAAAGATGGGGAGGCAAGGGCCGGAAAACGGCGTTTGCGTCCCGTCTTTTGCAAATGCTTCTATGGCCTTATTCATGGGAGGGTGGGTATGCATGCGCGCGTGCGTGCGTTGGCTGGTGTTTGTGTGTGCAGTTTTTTGTGTTTGTGCGTATAGGGAGACCCTGCAGATTGCCCTGGTGCATGATATTGTATGATATTATTATTGGTTGTGTGTTGTAGGGGTGGTTTTTGCGTACACTGTACCATGTTTCTTGACGACAAACATGGCTCTGTACAGGCGGGGTTGCAATCTTCGGGGCCGTGGTGTGGCCACAATTCCAGTGCCACACACATCGGAAATGGTTGTAAAGATTGTCTGCATAGTGTAGAAGACGGTCTTGGTGCCGTGGGCTCTGTAAGCGCGGAAAAGTTCGGGCGGCAAGGGCTCGAAAACAGCGTTTGCGTCCCGTCCTTCGCAAATGCTTCGTTAGGGTTTTTCTTGGGAGGGTGGGTATGCATGCGTGCGTGCGTGCGTTGGCTGGTGTTTATGTGTGCAGTTTTTTGTGTTTGTGTGTGTGGAGGAGACCCTGCAGATTGCCCTGGTGCATGATATTGTATGATATTAGTATTGGATGTGTGTTGTAGGGGTGGTTTTTGCGTACACTGTACCATGTTTCTTGGCGCCAAACTGGGCTACGTACAGGCGGGGTTGCCATCTTCGGGGCCGTGGTGTGGCCACAATTCCAGTGCCACACACACGGAAAATGGTTGTCAAGTTTGTCTACATAGTGTAGAAGACGGCCTTGGTGTCATGGGCTCTGTAAGCGCGGAAAAGTTCGGGCGGCAAGGGCTCGAAAACAGCGTTAGCGTCCCGTCCTTCGCAAATGCTTCGTTAGGGTTTTTCTTGGGAGGGTGGGTATGCATGCGTGCGTGCGTGCGTTGGCTGGTGTTTATGTGTGCAGTTTTTTGTGTTTGTGTGTGTGGAGGAGACCCTGCAGATTGCCCTGGTGCATGATATTGTATGATATTATTATTGGATGTGTGTTGTAGGGGTGGTTTTTGCGTACACTGTACCATGTTTCTTGGCGCCAAACTGGGCTACGTACAGGCGGGGTTGCCATCTTCGGGGCCGTGGTGTCGCCACAATTCCAGTGCCACACACACGGAAAATGGTTGTACAGTTTGTCTACATAGTGTAGAAGACGGCCTTGGTGTCATGGGCTCTGTAAGCGCGGAAAAGTTGGGGCGGCAAGGTCTCGAAAACGGCGTTTGCGTCCCGTCTTTTGCAATGCTTCTTTAGCCTTATTCATGGGAGGGTGGGTATGCATGCGCACGTGCGTGCGTTCGCTGGTGTTTGTGTGTGCGGTTTTTTGTGTTTGTAAGTGTGGAGGAGTCCCTGCAGATTGCCCTGGTGCATGATATTGTATGATATTATTATAGGATGTGTGTTCTAGGGGTGGTATTTGCGGACATTGTACCATGTTTCTCGGCGACGAACATGGCTCTCTACAGGCGGGGTTGCCATCTTCGGGGCCGTGGTGTCGCCACAATTCCAATGCCACACACATTGGAAACGGTTGCAAAGTTTGTCTGCATAGTGTAGAAGACGGTCTTGGTGCCGTGGGCTCTGTAACCGTGGAAAAGGTTAGGCGGCAAGGGCTCGAAAACGGCGTCTGCGTCCCGTCTTTTGCAAATGCTTCTATAGTCTTATTCATGGGAGGGTAGGTATGTATGCGCGCGTGCGCGTGTTGGCTGGTGTTTGTGTGTGCAGCTTTTTGTGTTTGGGCGTGTGGAAGAGACCCTGCAGATTGCCGTGGAGCATGATATTATATGATATTATTATTGGATGTGTGTTGCAGGGGTGTTTTTTGCGTACACTGTACCATGTTTCTTGACGACCAACTTGGCTCTGTATCTTCGGGGTTGCTATCTTCGGGGCCGTGGTGTCGCCATATTCCAGTGCCACACACATCGAAACGGTTGCATAGTTTGTCTGTATAGTGTAGAAGACGGCCTTGGTGCCGTGGGCTCTGTAAGCGCGGATAAGTTGGGGCGGCAAGGGCTCGAAAACAGCTTTTGCGTCCCGTCTTTTGCAAATGCTTCTTTAGCTTATTCATGGGAGGGTGGGTATGCATTCGCGTGTGCGTGCGTTGGCTGGTGTTTGTGTGTGCGGTTTTTTGTGTTTGGGCGTGTGGAGGAGACCGTGCAGATTGCCCTGGTGCATGATATTGTAGGATATTATCATTGGATGTGTGTTGTAGGGGTGTTTTTTGCGTACACTGTACCATGTTTCTTGGAAGAAACTTGGCTGTATATAGGCGGGGTTGCCATCTTCGGGGCCATGGTGTCGCCACAATTCAAGTGCCACACACATGAAAAATAGTTTTCAAGTTTGTCTGCATAGTGTAGAAGACGGTCTTGGTGCCGTGGGCTCTGTACCCGCGAAAAAGATCGGAGGAAAGGGCTCGGAAAACGGCGTTTGCGTCTTTTTTGTGAATACTTCTTTAGCCTTATTCATGGGAGGGTGAGTATGCATGCGCGCGTGCGTGCGTTCGCTGGTGTTTGTGTGTGAGTATTTTTGTGTTTGGGCGTATGGAGGAGACCCTGTAGATTGCCCTGGTGCATGATATGTAGGATATTATTATTGATGTGTGTTGTAGGGGTGGTTTTTGCGTACATTGCACCATGTTTCTTGGCGACCAACTTGGTTCACTACAGGCGTGGTTGCCATCTTCGCGGCCGCGGTGTCGCAACAATTCCAGTGCAACACACAAGGAAATGTTTGTAAAGTTTGGGGTCTGAAAGCCCGAAAAAATTGGGCCGGCAAGGGCTGGAAAACGCTGTTTGCGTCCCGTCTTTTGTAAATGCTTCTTTAGCCTTATTCATGGGAGGGTGGGTATGCATGCACACGTGCGTGCGTTCGCTGGTGTTTGTGTGAGCGGCTTTTTGTGTTTGTGCGTGTGGAGGAGACCCTGCAGATTGCCCTTGTGCATGATATTGTAGGATATCATTATTGGATGTGTGTTGTAGGGGTGGTTTTTGCGTACACTGTACCATGTTTCTTCGTGACCAACTTGGCTCTGTACAGTCGGGTTTGCCATCTTCGGGGCCGAAGTGTCGCTATAATTCCCATGCGACACATGTCGGAAACGGTTGCAAAGTTTGTCTGCATAGTGTAGAAGACGGTCTTGGTGCCGTGGGCTCTGTAAGCGCGGAAAAGTTGGGGCGGCAAGGTCTCGAAAACGGCGTTTGCGTCCCGTCTTTTGCAAGCGCTTCTTTAGTCTTATTCATGGGAGGGTGGGTATGCATGCGCGCGTGCGCGAGTTCGCTGGTGTTTGTGTGTGCGTTTTATTGTGTTTTGGGCGTGTGCGATTGCCCTGGTGCATGATATTGTATGATATTATTATTGGGTGTGTGTTGTAGGGGTGTTTTTTGCGTACACTGTACCATGCTTCTTGGTACCAAAACTTGACTATGTGCAGGCGGGGTTGCCATCTTCGGGGCCGTGGTATCGCCACAATTCCAGTGCCATAAACGTCGGAAACGGTTGCAAAGTTTGTCTGTATAGTGTAGAAGACGGTCTTTGTGACGTGGGCACTGTAAGCACGGAAAAGTTGGGGCGGCAAGGGCTGGAAAACGGCGTTTGCGTCACGTCTATTGCAAGGCTTCTTTAGTCTTAGTCATGGGAGGGTGGGTATGCATGCGCGCATGCACGCGTTCGCTGGTGTTTGTGTGTGCGGTTTTTTGTGTTTGGGCGTGTGGAGGAACCCT
>JASPKP010001754.1:25000-26610 GCA_030674155.1 Stramonita haemastoma | reverse complement strand
TCTTCTATTTTTTACGCTAAGTTTCTTGGGGGGAGCAAAAAGTGAAAAAAAAATTTTTGTTTTGGGACATTTAAAAGAGGGGGTTTTGGAAAAAGAATCGCAGTTTCTTCCAGGTTTTTTTTTTTTTTTTCCCTTCCCGTTTTTCTTGAAGTGGGGGGGGTAGGTCTCTTGCAAAAAATTTTGTTTTGTTGTTGATTTTGGGGTTTGTGGGGGGGTTGTGGCTTTTTGTTTTTTTGGGGGTTTTGGGGGGGGGGTTTTGTTTTGTAGGATGTCTTTTTGGGGAGAAGGGTAAATAAACGGGGGGTTATTAAAGTTTGCCCCGAAATAAAATTCTGATGAATTTGGCCCAGATACGGTGAGTTTGGGGCGGGGGGGGGGGGGGGGGAAATTTGGGTAGGGGGGGGGGGGGGTTTTTTTTTTTTTCGGTGAGGGGGGGGGGGATTAAAAAATTTTTGGGGGAGGGGTGGTTAGTTTGTTGTTGTTTTTTTTATTTTTTTTTATTTTATTATTATTATTATTTTTTATTATTTTTTTTTTATTATTTTTAAATTTATTACCCCCCCATCTTCATCTCATCATAAAGGGGGGCAGCAGCAAGCCAGCCCCCAACCCAGCAGCAGCAGGCAGCCAGCACAGCAGCAGCGGCGTCATCTTTCTCGTCGTTTTCCCATTCTTTCGTCGCCCCATCTCTCCCCAGCACAGCACCCAGTTTGGCACCCGCAGCAGCGGGCCCCGGGCAGAGCAAGCCAGCGGGAAAAGCGCCCTTCATCGTCTCTTTCCACGTCATCTTCATCATCCCAGCCAGCAAGAAACCAAAAACCCCAGCATTGTCTCGTCATCGTCGTCGTCTTTCTTTCTTCATCTCAATCATCATCATCTTCATCAAAAATCATCACCCATAAAAAAACATCTTTTTTATCACATCTTCATCATTTAGTGTATTGTAGTATTTTAAGTAGAAGTTTTAGTTAGTATTTAATGGGGGTAGTTTTTTATTTGTAGTAGTATTTGTGTGTAGTAGTAGTAGTATTTATTTGTTGTGTATAGTAGTGTTGGTATAAAAAGTGATGGTGATGATGATGATGTGGGGATGATGATGATGTTTGGATTGATAAATGATGATGATGATGTTTGCTATCTTTGGGTGTGTGTGTTTTGTGTGTGTTTGTGTGTGGGGGTTGGTTTTGTGTTGGTGTGTGGGGTGTGTGTTTTTGTGTGTGGTGGGGTGTGTGGTTGTGTGTTTGTTTGGTTTTTAAATTTGATTCTCTTTATATCTTATTTATGTGCGATCGCATTTTGGTTAACATGATTTGGGGGGTAAGCGTTTTAAAGATTTTGGGTTTTGGGCAAGACTCAGCGAGAAGGGGTTTCCCCTTTGGGGTTTTTGAGCATTGCGTTCGTGGGTTTTTGACGGGTCGGGTTCGATCCCAGGCTTGAGCTTCCCCCCCGTAACGACCGTTAAAGGGTTTTTTTCTTTTTTGAATAAATCGGGCCTGCCCTCCTTTCCCCCCCAAAAAAGTTCATCCCCCCTCAAAGAAGAAGAAAGAAGAAGAAAGGGGTAAAAAAGGGAAAGACAAACGCCAGTGAAAACTTTTGGGAACATCAACTAA
>JASPKP010001754.1:12500-17500 GCA_030674155.1 Stramonita haemastoma | reverse complement strand
TTGGTATGCCTTGTATGGTAACCTTTCAGTACACATTTGCAGTAATTTAAACCAGTATCTTAACACAGAGACAAAAGAATTCACATACAGTGGGTATCGTCCCAAATCGCCATACACCATTTTGTTTGGTGTTTTGACTGGGACACCTAAGAACCGTTTGCATGCCATCATATGAACTTTTTCCACATGATCTAATTTTGATAACCCCCATATTTCAGATGAATAGAGCAATATAGGCTGCATTTTTGCATCAAAAATCTTAAAGTAAGTGTTAGCAGTCATTTCTTTATACTTTTGAAATGCTCTATTAAATTGTACAACCGCTTTCTTACCCTTAGTCACTAAATGCTTTGTGCCTCTCTTCATACTAAGCATTGTTGTAAACTGAAAACCTAAATAACAATAACTATTAACTATGTCTAGCTTTTTATCATTGAAATACCATTGCTCATGTCGACCTAAATATCCCCCCTTTCTAAATACCATTATTTTAGTTTTATCGGTGTTTACATTTAGTTTCATTTCATCACAACATCTGTGTAGGATATTAAGCTGGTTTTGTAGACCACCTGCTGTTGTTGACAATAATGCTACATCGTCAGCAAAAAGTAGGATAAACACTTCCATTAGACCTGGTAACATTTGGATACCATGTTTTCCCCCTGCATCTATGTGGTTGGCTAGCTGATTTATATAAAGAGAGAATAATGTAGGAGACAGGACACAGCCTTGTCTGACCCCAACTGGGCATTCAAAGAATTCTGTAAGTTCATAATTTACACGCACACATGATAACAATAAAGAATACATAGATTTCAAAGATGCCAAAAACTTTCCCTTAACACCCTGGTTTTTCATGCATTTTAGAAGTTTATCATGATGTACAGAATCAAATGCTTTTTTGAAGTCTACAAAAGCAACATATAATTTCTTACCTTTCTTTAGCATACACTTTTGTACAATTGCATATAAGTTATATATTTGATCAAGCGTGGAATAACCCCTACGAAAACCTGCCTGACTCTCAGAAATTATTTCATTTTCTTCCAACCAACTGTACAATCTTGTATTTAACACTGTGGTATAACACTTTGATACTATACTCAGTAAAGAAAGTCCTCTATAATTGTCTGTTTTTTCAGGATCTCCCTTTTTATAAATTGGTATGATTAAAGCTTTGGACCATTCAGACGGATATACACCAGAGGTAAATACAGCATTGAAAAGTTTTACTAGGAACCCTAACACACTTTTACCCCCATTTTTTAACATTTCACTCAAAATACCATCCATCCCACTTGCCTTCCTTAATTTGAGTCTTGCAATAGCATGAGTTACTTCTTCTTCAGATATGTCTTTGTTTAAAAAATGATCTACATCATCCAAAACATCAGCATTGACATCTTCCCTCTCAACAGTCTCCCCATTCATTCAAAAAACTTCTTTAAAGTAGTTAAACCAGTCATCATTGCTGATGTTGTTGTAAATTTTGTCCCTATTGCCATATCCCATCCTTTTCACTTCTTTCCAGAACTGAGAAGAGTCTGCAATGTTTTCAGCTAAAAGTTCAGTTTTCTTTTTCCTGTAATTTTGTTTTTTTGTTTTCAATAATCGTTTATACTCTTTCCTTTTTTCCACATAAATCAACCTGTCTTCCTCAGTTCTGGTCACTCTAAAACATTTTAACTTTGCTCTACTTTCTTTTTTTGCAAATTCACATTCATTGTCAAACCATTCCGATTTTATGGTCTTGTGCATGGGTACTTTTCTAAACATGCAGGTGCTTGCCTCTTTTAAACATTTGACAAAAATTTCCAGAGCGTTTTCTATATTGTTTTCCAGAGCATTTGTGGCGAATGTAAGTTTTTCTTGAATGTCTTTGCTATTTAGTGTGGTTACAAAATCATTTTTCTTAGTTTCGTCCCACACAACTTTCTGACAGATTTTTTTGTTTGACTTCTGTTGAGATGTTGCTTCTGTGCAAATGCTATTAGTTTCCATCTCCATACAAACTGGCAGATGGTCAGATTCTGTTAGGTTTTTAACCAGCAAAGATAGAAGTTTAACCGAACTAAATAAACCCAGAGATGCAATGAAATAATCTACAACGCTTGAACCTGAAGGTGATATAAATGTATAGCTTTCATCAAAACCTGGATCACAAAGACCATTTAATATGACACAGTCAAACATGTTGCATAACTCAATCAGCTGATTACCAAAAACATTTGTACACATATCATGTGACTTTCTGGGCAATTTTGAACTAGAATAATGATGTAAATTCTGAAAGTTATCATAGTCATCATCTAAACTGTAATTTTCACCTGCGGTTCGTGCATTAAAATCCCCCATTATTAGCAATCCAAAATCATCATATGCATTTTGAAGATCTAATATACACTGCTCCAAAACTTCTAAACCATAGACATCTTGTGTTGTTTTCCAAAATGTAGAATCAGAAGGAGGAATATACATGCAAATTAACATAGTATCATTGGTGGTACCAAGTAAATTCTTGTGCATTTTTAAACCACAGTGTTTTCTGTCTCAACATGAACTTTATCAACATATGAGCTGAATTTCTTTTTAACCATGACAATTACCCCCCCAGAGTATCTCCCCTGATGAGATAACTTTTTAGCTTTAGCAGTAAAAATAGAGTAATCGTGAAAAATGTGAGACTCAAATTCAGTTCCAATAAAAGTTTCTGTTAAACAAATAACATCATAATCAAGAAGAAAATTAATAAACTCTTTGTTTTCTAGTTTGGGCAAAAGGCCATGCACATTATAGTTTAGAAAAACTTATACACAACTTATTTACATTAAGATTGGATGTTGACATCCTTGAAGTTGGGCTTTCAATACTAGGCCTGTGATCAACCGGATTGCTTTCACAAACTATGGCCTGGCCGAATCCCTATTTAGTGCCACTAGAGGCACCATTGCCTTTAGACTTAGCCTGAGAATGCCTGTTTGAGTTGGCATGTTCTTTCGAGCTACAACAAGAATGTTGTTTGCTGAAGGAATCAGAGATGCTTGACTGACTTCTTGATCTTTCAGGTAATTTTCGACCTCTTTGTCTGGAGACACTTTGAGTAGTGTCTCGTCTTGGTCGTAGACCCTGTTTTGTGGGCCTAGACGGTCTTCCCTGTCTTACCATTTGCTTTGGTCTCGTAACAGTGTTACCTGTGTTACCTGTATCAGTGGAGTCCTTGCTGCATCGGCCCATGTGTACGTTACAATCAGACATTTTGTCAGTATTGGGTCTGTGGTCATTAGTAACAGCCCCAGTTGGTCCAGTAATGTCTGTACTGTCTGTTTTGTCTTCAATGTGGGTATGGTCCACTGTCGTGTCATCAGTTAAATCATTGCAAAGAGTTGCTTTCTTCATTCCAACCTCTGCTCTGTTTATGTCAGGTGTGATATCTTCCTCTGTCTCTTCATCAGTCCCTTTATGCTGTTCATGTACCTCCCTGCTAAATGTATCATCTTCACCTTCTTTGTCAGACATGACAACACTGCTCTCGTAGTTGTCAGGTACGTCTTCATTGTCCTCTACTGTATCCCCCTTGTCACTGTCTTCTTTGTTGTCAGTTGCTACATTGGAGTCATCCCTGTCACTGTCTTCAGTTTTATCAACTACAGTCTTTTGTCCTGTCATATACAAATCTTCATTAGAAAAATGACGTGCCCCCAAGTCTTCTGTTTCTCTGGGGCGTGTCTCCTTCATGGTCACTGACATCACATTCTTTGACTGTGCTTACATTGTGCTTTCTTTTTTGCTGTTGACCATAGGTACACACATCAGATTTGCGGCTTTGACCAGAAGTTGGAGATCTTCTGCTCCTGTCTTTCACAAAGACAATTCTTCTGCTGGGCTGGGCCATTTTCCCTTGTTTTGCTACGTCACTGTAAGAGTAGGGTCCTGGACTGACTGGAACACTGCCCATCTCTTGACTGTTTACTTGGACTGGCGTATTTCTCTTCACTCTCTGCTCGCTGTCCCTCATTGCAGTGTAGGGGTAGCTAGCAGGCTGCCCTCTGTTTGCTGCCTGGACCCCCTGATGTGGCTGTGGTGACACACTTCGTCGGGACTGCTTTGGCCATGACCTGCTGTACTGCAGTCGATTCTGAGGATTGACATGACTGTACTCTTCCTGGTGGCGAGCATACAATCTGCTTTGTTGCATCCTCTGCTTCTCAGACTGGTTGTTGTTGAAAGAACCTGTATCTTGTTTTCTGATGTATCTGCCATCTTGAACTGGAGGCCAGTGTTCTTCTTGGGTGCTAGGAGGCTGGCTGGGCTGTCTTCTTCCCCCATGGAATGTTGAAGGTTGCTGCTTTTCTCTGACATGCAGCTTTCCATGTCGATAAAAAGCAATTTGTCCCTGCCCCCGATGCCAATCCACAGTTTCTCGCTGGTGCACAGTTAAGTCAGAGGCTACTTTAATGCCACTCCCTCTGAGGTTCTCTCGGAGCTCATGGTCTCCCAATATGGCCATCTTGTCTGCCCATCTGCAAAAGTGGACAATGATGGGTCGTGGTTCTCCTCTCCAAGACCGTGGTCGTCCAACTCGATATGCTCTTGAAATATCGTTTAGTTGCCAGTTCATGTAAGGGGCATGGTCGTTGAGAATACCCACGATACGGTTTGCTGTTGTGTACTCAGTATCACCATCAAGTTCTGGAACGTTGATGAACTTGACATTACATGCTTTGGTGGCTTGTTCTGTAAATTCCACTTGTCTTTCAACAGCTTCAAGTCTGTCAAGAATGAGCTCTCTGTCTTCTCGTATGTCTTGAATGTCTTTTGTCTGTTGTACAACATATTCTTTCAATGTGTAGATTTCTTCAAAGAAGCTGGAGATTCTGGTATCCAGATTTTGGAATTTTTCTTCAATGCTATTTTTTATTCCATTTGTGTGCATAAGGAAACCCTGTTGAATTTGTGTGAAACGCCAGTCAAGCATTTGCAGTATACCAGCTGGAGGTGGT
>JASPKP010001753.1:22500-26613 GCA_030674155.1 Stramonita haemastoma | reverse complement strand
TTTTTCCCCCCCCCCTTCCCCCCCCCCCCCCTCTGTGTGTGTGTGTGTGTGGTGTGTTTGTGTGGGTGTTGTGTGTGTGGGTTTGTGTGTGTGTGTGTGTGTGGGGTGTGTGTGTTGATCGATAGTCTACGGTAAACTCCTACTGAAAGCGAAAAGTCCTGGTCGGAAGTGTGCTGTGGTTTAAAAAAATCGTTTGAGCCAAAAACTTTCCCGCCCACCTTTACCATGGTGGGGTCGGGAAAGAATTTTTTCGGGGAAAATAACAGGTGCCGTGTGTTACACAAAAAATTTCTGCCAAATAAAAAACCCCCAAAGAAAAAAAAGGAGGTGCCCTTGGAAAAGTTCTGTAGAAAAAGCCCTTGTGGGAAAAAAAAAAATACCAGTTGGAGATAGGAAAATTTAAAAACATTAATGGGGGGTCGTGCTTTTGTGGCGACCGCTCTCCTCGGGGGACTCACCCCGAATTTCGGCGGGAAAAAAAAATCTGCGTCATTTAAAAAGTGGCTTTTAAAACGTAAATGTGAATGTTAAAAAAGACTTCTGGGAAAAAAATAAAGGTTTTTTAAAAGAACACTATGTGACATCCAATTTTTTCGTGTCATTTTATCATATTTCGCTGACTATATTTCACACTCCATCAAAAAAAAAAAAAAAAAATAAGAAAACTCTCCTTTCAAAGACAACCCTTTTCTGTTAATCAAGCTAATTTGTAAGCAGCAGCTTGGGGTGAAATCACATTGGTCGAAGTTGAATGATGCCCCTTCTTTTTTCCCTGAGGGAAAACTGTTTTTTGGTAATTAAAAAAACGCCTGTACCTTTAAAATTTTCAAACGCTAAAGGTTTTTAAAGTTTTTTGAGAAAAAAATTGTGTTTATGTGTTGTGTGTGTGTTTGTGCGTGCGTTTTTGGTGTGCACTTACCACGTAGCCCCCCCTCTCTCTCTTTTTCTCTCTTTCTCTCCTCTCTCTTCTGTAACCCAATCTATTGCCTTTGAAATAAAATTGCATTTGTCTTTCTCTCTTTTTCTTCTCTCCTCTCTCTCTCTCTCTCTCTCTGGGATGGGTGTAAAAAAGCACATCATGTTCCCTTCCTTTATCCTCGTTTTAAAAAAAAATATTTTATTTATATTTTTATATTTTTTTTTTATATAGTGTGGGTGGGGGGGTGGGGGGGGGGTGCACCCCCCGGGGGGTGTTGTCTGTTAGCACCCCACATGCCTACCCCAAAAAAAACAATTAATAAAAACGGCCCGGGCTCACAGAGGTAGTTAAAAAAATTTAAAAAGGGAAAAGTACGGGAAAAAAGGGATAATTAAAAAAAAAACCCCTATGCAGTTTCAGAGAGAGGAACACAGCAAGAGGGGAGAGGGGGGGTGGGGGGGGGGGGGGGGGGGGGGGATGAGGGGAAAAAGAAGGGGGGAAAGGGGAGAGATTTGTATCTTTTTTTAAAATTTTTTCAAGGTGTGTGCAACTGTTTTTTTAGTTTCCGTTACTTTTTGGATTATTCTCCCCGTAACGATGTGGATAGATGACATTGAAAAAAAAAAATTCCCTCTTGTTAAAAAAAACCTTTTTTTCCTTAATCAGTAATAACAAAAGCAGTGATTTGCGTTCCTCAGCGAGCTTCAAACCCCCCCGGGGTTTCAGGCATTCTTTTCCCCAAGCTAAGGTTAAGAAAAAACAGCATCGAGCGTGGGGTTTCCAAATGGATGGGTTTACCCCTTTTTTTTCGCCTTGGCTTCCGTTTCAGTCCCCCCGTTACCCAGGTGTAAAAGGGGGACCTGCCCCTTTTAGGGTCAGTGGGAAAGGGAAGCAGCGAGGTAGGGAGTTTGGGGGCGTCCTCAATATGCTGGGGCCCCCCGAGAAGTGAGGTCTCTGATGCCCCTTTTTTTCCCCCACGAATATGTTTGGGGGCACCTTTACCCCTTTTAAAAATTTATTGTGAATTTTTTTAGCAGGATATGTGTTACCCCCCAGTCAAGCATATTCGTGTTTATTCGTTATTTTAAACTAAAAAAAAAAAAAGGGGGGGGGGGGGGAGGGAAAGGGGAAAAAAATTGTGCGGGGGGTTTTTGTGTGTTTTTGGGGGGGATGGGGGGGGGGTGAGGGTGGGTGGGGGGGGTCCCCCAAACAGAGAAAATTTTTTTAAAAAAAAAATTTTCAAAGAAAAAGTGTTAGGGGGGGGTTGGGGGGGGGAGATGTGGACGGAGTTCCCGGGGCAGGGATTCAATTTTTTCCCCCCAAAGGGGAAAAAATTTTAAAAAGGGGGATAACCCCCCGAACATTTTTTCATGTTACGAGGGGGAAAAAATCGAAAAAAGGGAATTTTTTTAGGGAAAACTTGGAAAAATTCTTTTGTTTTTGGGGGGCAAAAAAAAAAAGATTTTTTTTTTTTTACGGGAAAAACCCTGTTTTTCCTTTTTTTGGACACTCTTTTAAAGGGAAAAAAACTTTTTTGGTAAAAAAAAAATGACATAAATAGTTTTTCCTCAGGATTTTGGGAAAAAGTTTTAAAAAACCCCCACTGAAATTTAAACTTGAATAAAAACCCCCTTTTTTTTTTTTTTTTTAAAAAATTAAAAAAAAGAAGTGATTTTTAAAGTTTTCACAGGGGAAAAGAAAAAGGGGGTATCCCCCAAAGGGTTTTTGGGTTTTTGGGGTTTAAAACTTGGTAATTTTTACAAAAAATAAGGGTAAATATTATTTAAATTATCCCCCCCTTTCCCCCCCATCCCCACCCAGCCCCCTTTCCCTTTTTTAAAACCCCTCAATACGGGGTATTTGGGCTGTGTGTGTGTGTGGGTTTTGTGTGTGTTGTGTGTGTGGAAAAGGGGGTTTTATCCAAAAACTTTTTCGGGGAAAGGGAAAAACCCAAAAATGCGAACAAAAAGGGCCCCCATTGATTGAAAAAACTTTTAAAACAAGCCCCCTCCCCGTTTTGCGGGGTGTTTCCCAAAGGGTGATGTAAAATTATGTACGAACGGGTGCTTGAAAGCACGGGGTGCATACAAAAAACACACCCACACACACAACAAACACACACACACAAACACACACACACAACACCCACCACACCACTTTTTTTTGCGCACACAAAAAACCCCGTTCCGCTTTTCGGAAGAGTAGGAAAAAGTGTGTAGGGGGGGGGGAAAGGATGATAAAAATTTACAAACTCCCCCAAAACACGGGAAGCTGGTTTAAAAAAGCCCCATGGTTTTTATTCTTTTTCCTCAAAAAAAAAAGGTAAGAAATACAAAAAATACCCCACATACAAAAAAACCCCCCACATACCCCCAAACACATCCAACAAAAGCCCCCCACAAGCACACAAAAGCACACACCCCAAAAAACCCCCCACCCCCAAAAAAAATTTTCACCCCGCCCCCCACCAAAAACCCAAAAACAACCCCCAAAAAACCCAAACAAAAACAAAAAAAATCTAACATGCTCTTTTCCCCAAAACAAAAAAAAAAAACAAAAACCAACAACAACAAAAGAAAAGAATAAAAACCCCAAAAAAAAACCCCAAACTCCCCGCGAAAAATAAAACCCCGGGAAAATGATCAATTCATTGGGGCATTTCCCCAAACAACCCTTTTAAAAATTTTTATTGTCAATAAAACCCGATAAAACTCTTGTTTTGGGGGGATATTAAACACAATTCGAAAAACCCCCAATTTTACACCTACAAAAAAATGATTTCCCCATTGCAAAAAATCAATGAACATGCATGCATATGTGCGTAACACCCCATTTACACACAAACGGGCGCGCAAACGCCCACACACCACCCATGCACTTACACCCCATGCACGAACGCAAGCCCCACATACCCAAAACCCGCAAGCGCACACACAACCCCAAAAAACACACGATACTGCACGTACACAAAAGCACGCACCAAAGCACAACATAATGCACGACACCCCCCAACACACACAAACAAAACACCCCCACTCACACATGCATGCACGTACACACGCACACATACATGCAAGTATACACACGCACGCACGCAAGCTCACTCGCACGCACGCATGCATGCACACACACACACACCCAAACTCAAACAACACACAACACAACACACACACACACCCACTCTCTCTCATCTC
>JASPKP010001753.1:17500-20000 GCA_030674155.1 Stramonita haemastoma | reverse complement strand
ACACTATACACACACACACACACATGCACACACACACACACACACACACACACACACACAGAGGCAAGCTATCTCACCCGAAGTACCGGTTTTTTTGACTTTTCCCGTGTTATGTTGGGGCTTGTCTCCTTTCTATAGATGTAAGCCATTACAATTTTTTCGTCTTTTTATCTACAGAAAGACCTGAGGAATTTCAAAGAGGTGTGTCATTCACCCTCTCTGTCTCTCTGTCTGTCTGTGTCTCTCTGTCTATATCTCTGTCTCTGTTTCTCTCTGTGCGTGCCTGCGTGCGTGCGCTTGCGTTCGTGCGTGCGTGTGTGTGCGTATGTGTGTGTGTATGTGTGTTGTTGTTATTGTTGTTGTTGTTTTGATTTCTGGATGAAAAAAAACAACTTTAAATGCTATTTCTTTCCTGGAATATAAAAAAGAAAACATTTTGATCTCTCTCTCTCTCTCTCTCTCTCTCTCTCTCTCTCTCTCTCTCTCTCTCTCTCTCTCTCTCTCTCTCTCTCTCTCTCTCTCGCTCTCAATCTTGCCCAATCTTTCGGTCGTGTCATGTTGTTTGTCAATGCAAGCAGGGGGGTGTTGTGCGTGTGAAGGCTTGTTGCTTTGGTAAATAACCTTAAAAGCATTCCTGTCGGCTTTTTTTTTTTTGCTTTTAATTTTGGGGGGTTGGGGGTTGGAGGTTGGGTGGGGCATTCTGTCCGTGAGAGAGGAGAGAGAGAGAGAGAGAGAGAGAGAGAGAGAGAGAGAGAGAGAGAGAGAGAGAGAGAGAGAGAGAGAGAGAGAGAGAATTTAATCAAATTGAGAATCTTCATTTTCAAGGCGGTAAACAAGAAAATTACCTATTTCCGATGACATCTACGACCTAGCTGAAGAAGAGCAAAAGTTAGTCAGCCTGGTAAATCACCTTGATGAAGCCTCTCCGGCATATTGCATGCAGATCAGTGCAGAGAAAATCCAACTGATGACAAATAGTGCCAGTGGCATAAGCACTGACATAATTATAGATGGTAAGAAAACCGGGACCGTCCATAGCTTCAAAGATCTGGGAGCGATAGTATCAGATTGAAGGATCAAAACCTGAAATTCTCTCCAGGATAGCTCAGACCACAGCTGCAATGACCAAGTCCTCTGGAATGATAAGAACATCGCCGTCAGCTTCAAGATCAGACTGATGCGTTCCCTGCTCATGTTCATATTATTTTTGTAGGCGTGTGAAACACACACCACACACAACACACAAACACGACTACAACACACAGACACACACAACACAACCATGACACAACACACACCACACAGGCGTGTACATACAGGGCACAGCTGTGTCTTACACACACAATGCGTTTCTTACAGGGAACAGAAAGACGCATGTGAAACGTGGACCATAACAGCACCACTGACAGAAGGATACAAAGCAATGGGATAGATGCTTTCGCAAACTCCTTGGTATCTCATGCAGATATCACAAGGAAGTGAAAACCAGAATTAAAAACACCATCAGACCATTATGAAGAGCTCCTTAGCATGCCGCATGAACATCTGGACTGGCCAAGACTGTCCTACAGGGAACAGTATAACGAGGGAGACGAAGAGGCAGACAGAGAAAACGATGGAAAACAACATCAGAGAGCGGACAGACCTTGAGTGGAACGATCTGCTTAACAGAAAGCAAGAGGGCCGCGGGGAGTGGAGGAAGCTGGTTGCAAAGTCTTCGTTGGTACCCCTCCGGTTCAAAGGACTATATGATAGGTGAAGGTGAAAACAAAGAAACAAACGAACAATGTAGATGTATACCCACTTAGTAAAAATTAAAGAAAAATAAAAAAGACATATTGGAAAAAGGAGGGGCATAGATTGGAGAGGGAAGAAGAGGGGAAGGGGGGGGGGGGCTGATAGATTGAGATTGACAAGGTCATCTTTTATACAGATCTTGATAGCATCTTACAAATAAAACAAAATGTTAAATAAAAAATCGTATGAACTTGACCACTACAGTAAAAGCACCAGCAGCAACAACAGCAGTAGCAGTAAGAACAGCAGCAACAGCAGCAGCAGAAATGGCAGAAACATGATAAAAACTGCTGCACGTGATACTATCAACAGTCAAATTTTACACAGACACTTGACACATTTCTTGTTTTATTTCTATGTAGTTCTCCATCAATGCAGCGAGTGATTTAAAGGCTTAATTCGTTCATACGCACGCACGCACGCACGCACGCACGCGCACCACACACACACACACGCACACACAGAGCATGCTCTCTTAGGGAACTATCCAATACTGTCAATCAACAGGGCATATAAGCAGAGAGGGGAGAAGTAGAAAGGATACATTTCCTCTGAGCTATATACATATAATATGTAATAAAAAAAAAATAATGTCTTTATTTGATCCTGCTATAACCAGTACTTTTGGTGTGCCCCTTTTCAACCTGTCTACTTTTATAATGCGCACCTTCAGGCACACACTTACACACACACACACACAACA
>JASPKP010001753.1:0-7500 GCA_030674155.1 Stramonita haemastoma | reverse complement strand
AAAATGGATATAGCAGATGTGAAATTCGATAGGGTGCATAGGATAAACTCTAAACCCAGCTCTCCCATTATTGCTAGGTGTTGTTTTTATCAAGATAAGCTTAGCATACTGAAGGCAAAGACTCGGCTAAAGGGCTCAAAGATTTTTGTAGACGAAGATTTTTCCCAAGCTGTTAGAGATATTAGACGCAAACTGACCCCATTTTTGAAGAGTGCCCGAGCAGAAGGAAAGAATGTGAGAATGATCTTTGATCATTTGATCATTGATGGTGAAAAGGTGACCCTCAATGATCTCGAAAGAAACAAATAGCTTGTTGGCCGGCCCATACACACATCTGTCTGTAGAGGTAATTCACAGGGGGGTAGGAAAAGTAAACTTACACCGGGCGTAAAGTCTCAGTTAGATAGGACTAGACCTAGACCTACTTCAGTAAAGGGGCTTTGTGCTGTAACCAGCAAGACTGGGCTTTGTGCTGTAACCAGCAAGACGGGACCTGGCTTTGCCGGGCGAGGAGACATAGACAAAGACTGCAGTACGCTAGCCCTAGACCTAACCCTACATAGGCCTAATGATGTGTCATCTGGCTTTAGACCATGTTTAAATAAAGAGTCCTCTTTAAATAATGATTTTGGTACAGTTGATAGTATTAATTTGATGTCTTGTCATATTAATGGAAGTAGTGAAAATGTGAGTTTAGATGATGTAGTAGATCAACCAGAGTGTAGCAATACAAATCAAGCAAATAAAACTTTTTCATTTTTGTCCTGGAACGTAAATGGATTATTTTCAAAACTGGCCGATGGAGATTTTGTATCTTATGTGCGTAGCTTTGATTTTATTTGTCTGACAGAAACGTTTTTGGAAAATATCCAGCCAGATGTTTTTAGTGGCTATAAAGCCTTCTGTAAGGCGGCAACTAAAGTTAGCCATCAAGGGAGACGATCAGGGGGAGTAGTTTGTTTAATTAAGAATGAGTTATCTGCTCTTGTAAAATATTTAGATGTTCCATACCCTAACATTTGTACTTTTCTCTGTGACAAATCTTTATTGTGTACCTCAAGAAATGTTTTGCTTGTATGTGTGTATATCCCACCTGAAGGTTCTCCTTTTTATAACATGTTTGATAATGATAGTGGGATTGCTATGATGGAAGAATATTTAGCCGATTGTGTGGTTGCTTTGGATGAAGTTGATATAATATTGTGTGGAGACTTAAACAGTAGGACATCAAACTTTTCTTGCCATCATGTGGCAGATGATTTTATTTCAGAGTTTCAAAGTAAAAGCATGTCTCTTAGTGGTAATCGTTATTCTGAAGATTCTGTTATAAATAATTATGGTAAATTATTATTGAATATGTGTACTACATTTAGTTTACAAATTCTGAATGGTGTATGTAATGGTGATCAGCAGGGTCGTTATACGTACATTTCT
The DNA here is from genome assembly GCA_030674155.1 of Stramonita haemastoma. Classification (NCBI taxonomy): domain Eukaryota; kingdom Metazoa; phylum Mollusca; class Gastropoda; order Neogastropoda; family Muricidae; genus Stramonita; species Stramonita haemastoma. The sequence goes on along the minus strand of JASPKP010001753.1, from coordinate 6,066 downwards.
GATGGAGGATGCAGTGTTAATGATTATTTTTTAGTGTCAAATGATTTGTTCTCTCAGATTCTTGACTCATGCCGTTTGTTTGTTGCTGAACGTTCTGATTCAGATCACCTTCCTGTGGAATTACATATTAATCCATTGTATAAAAACGTATGTAACAGCTGAAGAGCCATCTGTTGTGGAAAAGTTTGTGTGGGATGAAAACAAACTCTCAGCTTATAAAGATAATCTTTGTGAGGAAGACATGTGTTGTAACTTTTTCAAATGCCTTACAGATGATTGATGAGAACATTAATGAAGCTCTAGATTTGTTTAATAGTTGTATAAAGTCCAGTGCTGAATGTATGAAGAAACAGGTACATGTAAAAAAAGGTTTATCAAATGCAACATGGTTTGATAATGAATGTAAAAGTATGAAGTACAGGGTAAGAAAATTATTAAAGACTTACCAGAAAACGTTAAAGAATGAAGACAGAAACTTGTACTGTGTTTTAAGAAGGGAATATAAATACATGCTAGAAAGGAAAAGGAAACAGTATAATATGACATTACTTGCAGACATGGTGTCTTCAATCTCTTCTCAAGTCCAGTTCTGGAAATGTGTTAAGAAGGCGTCATTTAGAAATAGTCAGCCAAAGAATAGTATATCAGTTGACAGTTGGTTTCAACATTTCAAAACCCTGTTGGAGAAAGACTCATCAGACAACTCCATGAATACTAATGTTGACTATGATGAAAGTGAGGAAGATTTTTGATCGTCCAATATCTAAAGGTGAAATATATTGGGCACTTAGAAAACTAAAGAATGATAAAGCAGCAGGTCCTGATCAAATCATTGGAGAATTGCTGAAAAATGGAGGTGAAGACGTTGTGCTTTTCCTTCTAAAATTATTCAACAAAATCTTTGAGGATGGCCTTTTCCCAGATAAATGGACTGAATCTATAAATCCTAACATTACACAAAAAGGGCGATGTTGATAACCCTAATAACTACAGAGGAATTTCTCTTAGTGATATAAGTAGTAAGTTGTATAGTACTATCATTAATAACAGATTACAGGAATGGGTTATGAAAAATGATATTACAGGTGAACACCAAGCTGGTTTTAAGAGAGGATATTCCACTATAGATCATAGTTTACTCTGCTTGCGTTTGTACAGAAACAGTTTGCTCTTAACCGTAAGCTCTATGTGGCATTTATTGATTTTGAAAAGGCATTTGATTCTGTTAATAGAAACTTGTTGTGGCCTATTCTCCTGAAAAATGGTGTGAAGGGTAAATTATTACGATGTTTGAGAGCCATGTATCAGAATGTCAGAAGCAGAATAAGATGTGGTACTAAACTGACTGATGTAATATACTGTACCACTGGTGTTAAACAGGGTGATGTATGTAGCCCTTTACTGTTTTCGGTTTTTATTAACGAGTTAGCCAGAGAAGTCATCAATAATGGTAAACATGGTGCCACTTTCCCCCAAGATGCCACAGAATTATCTATTCTTCTACTTGCTGATGATGTTATCCTGCTATCTGAAACAGTTTGTTGGCTTACAAAAGCAGTTAAATAGCTTGAGCTAGTGCTGCAGTGGCACTTGATCTTAAGGTTAATCTGAATAAGAGCAATATCGTTGTGTTCAGAAAAGGTGGTCATTTAGCTGCTCATGAAAAATGGTTGTACAATGGTAAAGTCATGCCTGTGATTAAATGTATATAAATACTTAGGAATCTGTTTTTCTACTAAGCTTAGTTTCACAACTGCATGTAAAGATCTCTGGCAAGTCGAGGTAAACGAAGTTTTGTTATTGGTTTTGAGAAAATTACGAATATTGAATAATAACTCCTTTGATTTGTTCATTAAGATATTTGATGCCCAAATACAACCCACTGTGTTATATGGTGCAGAAATTTGGGGTTTGAATGCAGCTGCAACACAGTGTGAATCGGTGCACCTCTTTTGCTTTAAAACAGTTTCTAGGCTTAGATAGACGTACGCCCAATGATCTTGTGTATAGTGAAACTAATAGATATCCTCTCTCCGTTAATGCTGCTGTAAGATGTATTAGATACTGGATTAAGATTCTATATATGGATGAGAACAGGCTACCTTTTAAGTCTTACAAGATGCTTTATGATCTAGACCTCAAAGGGAAAAAACAACTGGGCTACACAAATACGCACCTGTTTATGTGAACTCGGTTTTGGATTTGTTTGGCTTAATCAAGGTGTTGGAAATTGTAGAGATTTATAAAACGCTTTCAGGCAAAGACTGATTGACTGCCGATGGCAGCAATGGAAGACCATATACAATCCAGTGAAAGATATCAAATGTATAGACAATTTTAAGTTACTCATGATATCAAACCCTATCTCAAGCTTGATATGGACATTTATTTGAAAAGAATTATGTCTAAAATTTAGACTTGGTGTATCAGATATAAATGTTCATAAATTCAGATACAGAGGATATGATGTTGATGACCCTAGGTTTACTATGCCCATTATGTAAGCAAGCACCTGAAGATGAAGTACATTTTGTGTTATGCTGTCCAGTGTTAGAGGCTGTTAGGCAGAGTTTACATCCCTGTAAAATATAGTAATGCAGGCTAATTCTTTCAGACTCTGTTTACTCATGGCGTCAAGTCAACCTGAAGTTGTGCGCAGCCTCACTTTTTATATTTGTGTAAAGCTTTCAGAATAAGAGATATTTTATTATCGTAAGTCATATCTTTGTAACTGATGTTGCTGCTGTATAATAATTCCTTTTGTTGTTATTACTGTTGTCTTAATCCAACAACAAAATACCAAAGCAGTTTTGGCAACCCCCTTCATGTAGGGCCAATGGCCTTTTTGTGAATAAAGTTTTCGAGTTCGAGTTCGAGTTCTCTCTCTCTCTCTCTCTCTCTCTCTCTCTCTCTCTCTCTCTCCTCTCTCTCCTCTCTCATCTCCTCTCTCTCTCTCTCTCTCTCTCTCATCTCTCTCTCCTCTCTCACCAGCTAATACCAATTTCTGGAAACTCCTTTTGACAGACACCACAATCATTTCATTTTCAAAGCTTCCATTTCTAGAGTACACGTGCACCAGTAGGCCTGTAGTAACTCCAGGTCACATGTCCTCTTCTTCTTCTTCTTCATCCTGGCAAACTGTCCGTTTCCCGCTCTCTGTTCTTTGGCGCGCGGTCCAATGATATTGACGTATGAGTGCGTGACCTAGTTACTAGCAATCTGATTGGTTGAATGAAGGCTTGTGGCCACTTTCCTCGATGGTTTGAAGTGGCTGCGTAGTATCTGTCTGTCTGTCTGTCTGTGTGTCTGTCTGTCTGTGTGTCTGTCTCTGTCTCTGTCTCTCTCTGTCTCTCTCTCTCTCTCTTGCGCACACGTTAAATCCTGTTCCGCTGATTGTAATAGTAGGCCATCGTGTGCCGGTGGGAACAGATGACATTTACAAAACTGCATACACATGGGGACTGGATGAAAAAAACCCACACGAGTGCTTATTCCATTATCCTCGATATAAAAGAAGAAATCAAATCAAATCAAATCAAATCAAACCAAATCAAATCTCTCTTCTCTCCCTCTCTCTCTCTCTCTCTCTCATCTCTCTCTCTCTCTCTCTCTCTCTCTCTCCTCTACTCTCTCTCTCTCTCTCTCTCTCTCTCCTCTCTCTCTCTCTTAACAACAACAACAACAAAAATTTGAATGTGTAACTGTTCCTTCGAATCCTTATGTCTGGTTCCGTTGGTCGTCTATCGTGGTTTGTGATACAATAATGTTTGCAGTAAATGGATGTAGAGATCAGACTTTGTGTGTGTGTGTTTGTGTGTTTGCAGCTGATAACATTAATTTTTGAAAGATATGATCAAGTTTATCGCGTATTACTAGAATAAAAGACACACGTGAACATGCACGTGCGTGCGTGCGTGTGTGTGTGTGTGTGTGTGTGTGCAGATGCATCATTTATGCACACGCATGCACGCGAGTGGCACGTGCGCTCGTGCCCTGCGCACGCGCACACACACACACAAACACACACACACACACATTCACTCACAGTGGGGGATGAGACGATAAACCGAGGTCTTGTGTGTTTACACATCATTATTTAGCACACGCAAAAGAACCCACGGCAACAAGAGGGTTGTCCCTGGCAAAATTCTGTAGAAAAAAGTCACTCTGATAGGGAAACAAATACAGTTGCAGACAGGAAATGAAAAAAAAAATGGATGGCGCTGCACTTGTGTGACGCGCTCTCCCCGGGGAGAGCAGCCCAAATTGCACGCAGAAAAATCTGCTGACATAAAGTAAAACAAAATAAACACACCCACATACACACAAATACACACATTCACCATGCACGTGTGCACACGCATGCACGCGAGTGGGACCTGCGTAAGTGCACACACACACAACACACACCACAACACACACACACACAAAACACACACACACACACACACACACACACACACAGAGTCACATTATCTCCCATCTTCTGTGCACAAACTCTCTCTCTCTCTCTCTCTCTCTCTCTCTCTCTCTCTCTCTCCTTCCCCTCACCTCTCCATCTCCTCCTCCCCTCTCTCTCCTCTCTCTCTCTCTCTCTCTCTTTGTATGCCATAATGTCCTTTTTAGGGCAAAGTGCGAACTCCAGTTACAATCAAACAAAAACAACAAAACAAAATCCCACAAAAAGGCGTGACTGTTTGAACTTCATTCAAACAAGAAGACTTGACAATATTCTACGAAAACACATATTTGATCAGAAATTTCCATATCAATAGGAAAAGGAACACTTCAGAGCCACTTACATTAAGTACTTTAACCAGTAAACGTATACCACGAAATTGTTTCTCTCTCTTTTTTTTTTATATTCTTCTTGTTTTTCCGATAAGAAAAAAGAGGACATTAGAACGAATGTTATGTACTATAAGTATTAAATTCTTTTTTTTGTTTTTTGTTTTTTGAGTACTGCTAGTGGCAAAGTGGTTTTGATTATGCAATCTCAAGTTATGTTTATACACAGTTCCGCCGACCACAATTTTTAAAAGGGCCCTACGAACGTAGATAAGAACCAAATAATTCGGATTGAAAAATCTGCAGGTGAACATAGAGTAAACCAAAGTAAAAAAAACCGAACTGTTTTGGAATAATATCAAGCATTAGACAATAATATGTCGCAATCAATACTGGGAAATTTTTAAAAAATGACATAGACTAGCAATGAAAAGATAATGCAGAACATTGAAAACGTGTGAAAATATAATATGAAGGAAAAGGAATGTGACATTAAAAAAAAAACACAAGGAAATGTCTGAATTTGTACGACAGTATCGATATGAAGTTATTCAGATACAATATAAAACTGGGCGGTTTATTGTGATTTGGAAGCTGTTGTTTTGCTGTTGTTATTGTGTTGTGGTGGTTCTTTTTCTGTGTATGTGTGGTTGATATATATTTGCTGTTGATGTTTACAGATATTTTGTTGTTGTTGCTATTGTTATTGCTGATGATGCAGATGTTATTGTGTATTGCGCAAATGACAGGTAAAATTTTGCGTGCGTGCGCGCTTGTGTGTGTGTGTGTTGTGTGTGTGTGTGTGTGTGGTGTGTTTTGTGGGGTGTGTGTGTGTGTGTGTGTGTGTGTGCATACTATTGTGCGTACGTGCCTGCGTTGTGTGTGTGTATGTCTGTGCGTGTGCGTGCGCCGCGTGCGCGTGATAATATTTTAAAAAATGAACCATAAAACGCATACTCGGTTCATCTCTTTGGAAAGTTTATTTCTTTTCTGAAGCAAAAGGCGAGCACACACTTTTTACACAGATGCATGAAATAAGCAGACGCTAGTTAGCCCTCCCTCTCTCCGCTGCTCAGTGCTCTCTCTCTCTCTCTCTCTCTCTCTCTCTCTACTCTCTCTCTCTCTCTCTCTCTCTCTCCTCCTCCTCTCTCTCTCTCTCTCACACACACAACACACACACACAGACTACACTGTGTACACAACCTCATACACATCAAATACCATTCTGCACATTAATTCCTCCCCATCCACACTTACTCACTTACACACACACACGGA
>JASPKP010001752.1:15000-25000 GCA_030674155.1 Stramonita haemastoma | reverse complement strand
AACCAACAAAAAAATGACGACAGAAAACTTCCTAATTGACACGATAAAAGACTAATGGTTAGGAAAAAGGAATAAGTTAACAGACAGCCAGAAGATCAGATGAGTGCATACCCCCTTCCGTCTTTCTTTTTAAATATTTTTAACCCTTTCATTTATTATCTTTTATTTTGATATGCTGTATCGTAAATTTTACCATACGAATTATCATGATAATTCATGTGAATGTGTGTGTGTCTGTCTGTCTGTCTGTGCGTGCGCGCGCACGTGTAGGTGTATGCGCGAGTGTGTATATGTGTGTATATTTGTATATGTGTCTGTGTGTGTTGAGTATATGTGTGTGCGAACGCATGCGTGTGCGCGCATGATCCCAGAATTGTGTGTTTTTATGCATGTGTCCATTATGTGGATGAAAAAAATAAGGTGTGGAGGAAATGGTTGCCTGAGTCTGTGATATCCATTTACGCTATTTTCTTCACATGTTGATTGTTTTTAGCTATTCTTGCTTATAACCCATATGAATTTCTCCTCCTTCTTGCGACATTAAAGACTTTGTATTAATTCGTATTCGTACACAGAACCACCATAGAAACTTTTCGCCAAATAATACACCCCAAAAAGACTAACGATTCGGAAAAAGGAAGTCAAGTAAACAGACAGACAACCAAAGAAAGTTTTCGCCCAAAATAATGATATACACACCAAAATGGCTGATAGTTAGGATAAAGGGAGAAAGCGGATAGACAGACAGAAGAACAATCCTAGGAACTTTTTCCTCCCAAATGACACACTAAAAAAAAAAATTTTAAAAAAAGACCGATGGTTAGGGTAAAAGAGAAGTAAGTGGACCAGGCAGACAAGATAACTATGGTCACTGTTCACTGGCAAACCCCCCCACCCCCAAATCCCCCCTCTCCCCTCCCCCACCCCCCACCCCTCCCTCCCGACATATCAGATGTCGCCTGATTGAACAACTTACTGTGGCATCAACTGTCTGTTGAATAACAGTACGCATCTTTTTTGGTGGGGCTTTTGGGAGGGGGGGGTGCTTTTTTTTTTTTTTTTTTTTTTTTTGGGGGGGGGGTATCAACTCTTGTCTAGACAGAGAGGGGAGAAGAAAATTGTACTCAGATCTGGAAGAGGGGGAGGGAGAGGGGAGAGAAAGAGAGAGGGGGGAGGGAGAAAGAGAGGGAGGAGAGGGAGGGAAGAGAGAGGGGGGAGGGAAGGGAAGGAGAGAGAGAGACAGAGGGAGAGAGGAGGAGGCAGAGAGAGAGAGGGGGGAGTGGAAAGGAGGGAGAAGAGATAGAGGGAGGGAGAGAGAGGAAGGGGGAGAAAGAGGAGAGGGGGAGGGGAGAGAGAGGGGGAGAGAGAGGGGGAGAGGATGGGGGAGAAAGAGAGAGAGAGACAGACAGACAGACAGACAGACAGACAGAGACAGAGAGAGAGGGAGGGGGAGAGAGAGAGAGAGAGAGAGAGAGAAGAGAGAGAGAGAGAGAGAGAGAGAGAGAGAGAGAGAGAGAGAGAGAGGAGAGAGACAGACAGACAGACAGACAGACAGACAGACAGGACAGACAGACAGACAGACAGACAGAGACAGAGACACAGAGAGAGAGGAAGAGACGGAGAGGGAGAGAGTGGGGGAGAGGGAAAGGCAAAAGAAGGGAAACAAATTGATTCAGATCAGGATAAAAGACAGTGCGAGGTGGACAGAGAGTTGTCACAGAGAGAGGGAGAGAAAGATGGAGTGAAAGATGGAAAGAGGGAGAGGAAGGGAGAGGAAGGGAGAGGAAGGGAGAGAGAGAGAGAGGAGAGAGAGAGAGAGAGAGAGAGAGAGAGAGAGAGAGAGAGAGAGAGAGAGAGAGGAGAGAGAGAGAGAGAGAACAAATAAACGATTCGTGGTTTTATAGAGATACAAAATAGCCAACAATTGCTGCTTTTTTTATTTACATCCGGTCCACTCTTCTATGAATAAGAAAATAAAAAACAAAAACAGCACACATAAAGACTAGCCAATACATAGCACTAAAAGCGTTACGACAACTCTGTCTCTCTCCGTCTCTCCGTCTGTCTGTCTGTCTGTCTGTCTGTCTGTCTGTCTGTCTGTCTGTCTGTCTGTCTGTCTGTCTGTCTCTCTCTCTCTCTCTCTCTCTCTCTCTCTCTCTCTCTCTCTCTCTCTCTCTCTTCTCCATCCTTCCCTCTCTCCCTCCCTCCCTCCCTCCAGTCTTCTGAAAATGGACCGCAGGTTTTATAAGAACCCCCACACCCACGTCCCACCACACACACCCTCTTTTCCATTTTATCTGTGTTGAAACGAAATCTCTCTGTGCAGTGAACGTCACTACCACAGCCAACCAATCAGAAAGCGGGAAACTACGTTACTATACTTCCGGCGGAAGTAGTCTGGGAATGGCTGGCTGGCTGCGTAGTGGTTTTGTTTCGACAAACTCGTTTTGAGAGAATGCCATTTCTTATTAGGCTGTCTGCGGTAATGCTGTTTGGAGTTTAGTCAGTGTTTAGTGTTTTGCCTTTATACGGGCTTTAGAAAGTGTGCCGTCTAAACTTTTGTCTGACCTGTCTAATGTGCGTGAAGTAAGTGAGTATTAAATGTCTTCGTTTTGGCCTTCTTGTTTTTCTTCTTGTTTTTTCTTTTCTTCTTTTTCTTGTTGTCTCCTCCTCCTTCTCCTCCTCCTCCTCTTCTCCTTCTTCTTCTTCTTCTTTTTTTCTTTTTCTTCTTCTTCTCCTCCTCCTTCTTCTTGTCCTCCTCCTCCTCCTCTTCTTCTTCTTCTTCTTCTTCTTCTTCGTCTTCTTCTTCTTCCTCTTCTTCTTCTTCTTCTTCTTCTTCTTCTTCTTCTTCTTCTTCTTCTCCTCCTCCTCCTCCTCCTCCTTCTTCTTGTCCTCCTCCTCCTCCTCCTCCTCCTCTTCTTCTTCTTCTTCTTCTTCTTCTTCTTCTTCTTCTTCTTCTTCTTCTTCTTCTTCTTCTTCTCCTCCTCCTCCTCCTCCTCCTTCTTCTTGTCCTCCCCCTCCTCCTCTTCCTCCTCCTCCTCCTTCTTCTTCTTCTTCTTCTTCTTCTTCTTCTTCCTCTTTCTCCTCCTCCTCCTCGTTTTCGTTTTGCTGCTCTGAAGGTTTTTTTCTCTTTCTCTACCCGTCTGGTTCGTATTTTTGTGGTTTTTATTAGTTTCATTTTTGCAGTGTTCTAAAAATGCAAATACATGTGTACATGTGTAAATCTTTGTGGGGGTGAGTATTCTCTTTGCTCACCTTGTTCTTCTATCTTTCCTTTCTTTCCTTTAATCTAGGTTGAATGTCGGCACCCTGGTTGTAAGGGGCTCAGAACAGAGGAAGTGCCTTTGATTTTTTTTTTTTAGAGTAATGTTGTCTAATATAATGAATTGTTGATCTGGCCAATGCAGATCATTATCTGAGAACACAGGGCTGCAGAAACTAGGCATCTACATAATACTATGAAAGACCGTCAAAACTAGACAAAAGAAAGGAAAAGTTGACACTGCCATACATGCTACACCAGACATAAGTGCAGACAAATACATCACTGATCACATAAAGGTAAAGGTAAAGGTGTCCCATAACCTATGTGGTCGTAGGGGAGCGAGGCGTCAGAGACCTCAACTTCTCCAGGGGCCTGCATATTGAGTGCGGCGCCCATCTCCTCTCCCTCACCGCTTTACCTTCCCTGAATCTAAAGAGGCATGTACCCATTTACAGCAGGGTGAACTGGGGAACTGTACTGAAGCCAAGGCACGCAAACAGTCACCCATCCAATTGGTAACCACTCTCGATGCTGCGTAACCTTAGCTTGGGGAAAGCGAGTGCTCTGACCACTGAGCTATCCCGTCCTCATTAATCACATTTCGTATATCAAAATACACTCAACAGCATACACTTGAGCAACAATGAATCCAGACAAATCTTCGACAGCAAGACATTTTAGAAACAGACAGCATTCTACACCGAATCAATAATTCCAATCCAATCCAATCATGTTGTTTACAGCCCCGCCGACCGCACAGGCCAAATCGGCGCTGTCACCTCAATAATTGCCGTCAGAAATAAGTATCAGCGTGGGTGCAAGAACTATGTAGAATTTGCAGTAAAGATGTGCCCAAAAAATTGATGGCACTAAAAACAGCATCCCCCCCCAAAAAAAAAAATGTTGGGCCAACAAAGACAGACGTGTGAAACACAAAAAAAGATGCACCATGTTCTGCATGTAACTGAAACCCAAAAAGAAAATGACATGGTCAGATTCGCCAACGCACCAGCACCAACGTGGGTGATGAAAATCGCCAACGTTTACATGGGTTGATTTGAAGTACACGCTGCACAAACTTGTAAACCCCAATCTATCTTTTTCTTTCTCTCTCTTTCTTTCTCTTTATTATTTTGAGTATGCATTTAACAACTCTCTCTCTCTCTCTCTCTCTCTCTCTCTCTCTCTCTCTCTCTCTCTCGCGGGGGGCCGATCACGTGATGTGAAGAAGAAGAGGGAAAGAAAATTGCTCTGGTATTTTTGTGAATTGGTTATAAGTTATAAGGGGCTTTAGTCTTTCATTTTTTGCACTTAGAATCGTGAGCAAAATGGGAATATCCGTGCAGCTCTACAGAGCCGCGTGTGGGACATTTGCGGCAGTATTTGCCTGTTTCATGTCGAAACGGGCAGAATTCAAATCTGCCATGCGTACCTCCACACTGACGTTAAAAAGCAGACGAGACGGTGTCTTGCTAGGACTGACCCTCACACTCCTATTTTGGGGCGGGCTTTTATTGCGGTGTGGTGATGTGGAGACGAACCCTGGACCCACCCCTCCTGGATCTACTGGCCGCAAACTGAGGCAAACCAGCTTGCTTGGTGGTACTGATGGTCGTAGTAACGCTACAGGGAAAGCTGTACGAAAGGCCAAAGCCAGCGCAGATGTGCCTGCCAGCACGCCAACGGTGAGACACCACAGAGAAGAGTCCTCTTCTGCAGCAGCCCCTGAGGAAGTGACGATCCATACGATGACAGCCAAATTAGAGAAGCTGGAAACTTCCTTGAAGTCTACAATGGACAGCATGAAAAGTGAAATCAAAGTGTTGACAGACAGTGTTAGTGGTCTGAAAGAGGAATTGTGTGGCCTTAGGCATGACATGGACAATCTTAGATCAGAAAATGTAGAGTTGAAACAGTCAAATACAGAACTTGTTGATAGGATTGGAAAGTTAGAAAAGCAATCAGATGATTTAGAAGGACGATCAAGACGAAATAATATTATTTTTCATGGACTAGAAAAGAAAACAAACGAGACTGGTGCTGACTGTGAGAGGGTTGTGAAAAATCTTCTCTCTGAAAAAATGGATGTTGCAGGAAATATCAAGTTTGATAGAGTACACCGTATTAACTCCAAACCTAACTCTCCCATCATTGCCAGGTGCTGTTTTTACAAGGATAAACTTAGTATTCTGAAGGCTAAAACTCGTCTGAAAGGGTCTAGTATCTTTGTTGATGAAGATTTCTCTCATACTGTTAGGGACATCAGGCGTAAGCTGACCCCTTATCTGAAGAGTGCTCGAGCAGAAGGGAAACAAGTTAGAATGGTCTTTGATCATCTGATTATAAACGGTGAGAAGGTGACACTCAACGATCTTCAGAGAAACGAATAGCTCTTTGGCCGGCCCATACATACATTCCTCCATAGACACAATTCACAGGGTAGGACAGTAAGTATAGGTACACCGGTTGAGACGCTTCAGACCGACACTGACGTAATACGGCTTCGCGCTGTGGCGTGTGACAAAGACGCTACGCCTAGGCGTAGCGTGGAGTTAGGAGACAAAGACCGGTCTAACCCTTTACTTACGTCAGCTGGCGAGTTTTCGGGTAGTAGGCCTACACAGTTTTTAAATAAAGAGCCAACTCTAAATAAGAGTAATGATCGGAATACTGCTGAAAGCATTAACCTGGTGTCTAGTCTTACTAATGATGATAGTGATAATGTCAGTCTGTATGTTGTAGATCCATTGGATTGTGACAATATAAATAAAACAAATAAACCTTTTTCTTTTTTATCTTGGAATGTAAATGGATTGCTTTCAAAACTCTCTGATAGGGATTTTGTATCTTATGTATGCAGTTTTGATTTTATCTGTTTGACAGAAACGTTTTTAGAAGACATACAGCCAGATGTGTTTAGTGGCTATAAGGCCTTCTGTAAGTCGGCAGTTAAAGTTAGTCATCAAGGGAGGCGATCTGGGGGAGTTGTTTGCTTGATTAAGCATGAGTTAGCTGCTCTTGTGAAATGTTTAGAAGCTCCATACCCTAACATTTGTACTTTTCTCTGTGACAAATCATTATTGTGTACCTCAAGAAATGTTTTGCTTGTATGTGTGTATATCCCACCTGAAGGTTCTCCTTTTTATAACATGTTTGACAATGATAGTGGGATTGCTATGATGGAAGAATATTTAGTCAATTGCATGGTGACTTTGGATGAAGTTGATATAATATTGTGTGGAGATTTAAACAGCAGGACATCAAACTTGTCTTGTCATCATGTAGCAAATGACGAGATTGCAGATCTCCAAAGTAAAAGCATGTCTCTCAGTGGTAATCGGTATTCTGAAGACTCTATTCTCAATAGTTATGGTAAATTATTATTGAATATGTGTACTACACTTAGTTTACAAATTCTGAATGGCATGTGCACTGGTGATAAGCAAGGACGCTACACGTACATTTCCGATGGAGGATGCAGTGTTAATGATTATTTTCTAGTGTCAGATGATTTGTTCTCTCAGATTTTTGACTCATGTCGTTTGTATGTTGCGGAACGTTCTGATTCAGATCACCTTCCTGTTGAACTACATATTAATTCATTGTATAAAACATATGCAATAGCTGAAGAGCCATCTGTTGTGGAAAAGATTGTGTGGGATGAAAACAAACTCTCAGCATATAAAGATAATCTTTGTGAGGAGGACACGTGTGTAAATTTTTCAAGTGCCTTACAGATGATTGATGAGAACATTAATGAAGCTCTAGATTTGTTCAATGGTTGCATTAAGTCCAGTGCTGAATGTATGAAAAAACAGGTACATGTCAATAAAGGTTTAACAGTTGCTACATGGTTTGATAATGAATGTAAAAATATGAAATATAGGGTGAGAAAACTTTTGAAGACTTATCGAAAAACGCTAAAGAACGAAGACAAAAACTTGTATTGTGTCTTAAGAAGGGAATATAAATCCATGCTAGAAAGGAAAAGAAAACAGTATAATATGACATTACTTGCAGATATGGTGTCTTCAATCTCTTCTCAAGTCCAGTTCTGGAAAAGTGTTAAGAAGGCATCATTTAGAAATAGTCAACCTAAGAATAATATATCAGTTGACAGTTGGTTTCAACATTTCAAATCTTTGTTGGAGAAAGGCTCGTCAGACAACTCCATGAATACTAATGTTGACAATGATGAAAGTGAGGAGGATTTTGATCGCCCAATATCTAAAGAAGAAATTTATTTGGCACTAAGAAAACTAAAGAATGATAAAGCAGCTGGTCCTGATCAAATCATTGGAGAATTGCTGAAAAATGGAGGTGAAAATGTTGTGCTTTTTCTCCTAAAATTATTCAACAAAATCTTTGATGATGGCCTTTTCCCTGATAACTGGACTGAATCTATAATCTTAACTCTACACAAAAAGGGTGATGTTGATAACCCTAATAACTACAGGGGAATTTCTCTTAGTGACATAAGTAGTAAATTGTACAGTACCATCATTAATAATAGATTACAAGAATGGGTTAAGAAAGATAATATTACAGGTGAACATCAAGCTGGCTTTAAGAGAGGATACTCCACTATAGACCATATGTTTACTCTGCTTGCATTTGTACAGAAACAGTTTGCTTATAACCGTAAGCTGTATGTGGCATTTATTGACTTTGAAAAGGCATTTGATTCTGTTAATAGAAATTTGTTGTGGCCTATTCTCCTGAAAAATGGTGTGAAGGGTAAATTATTACGATGTTTGAGAGCCATGTACCAGAATGTCAGAAGTAGAATAAGATGTGGTACAAAACTGACTGACATAATTTACTGTACCACTGGCGTTAAACAGGGCGATGTATGTAGCCCATTATTATTTTCTGTTTTTATTAATGAGTTAGCTAGAGAAGTCATCAATAATGGTAAACATGGTGCCACTTTCCCCCAAGATTTCACAGAATTGTTTATTCTTCTACTTGCTGATGATGTTATCCTGCTATCTGAAACGGTTGTCGGCTTACAAAAGCAGTTGAATAGCTTGAGCAGTGCTGCATCAGCACTTGATCTTAAGGTTAATCTGAATAAGAGTAATATTGTTGTATTCAGAAAGGGTGGTTATTTAGCTGCTCATGAAAAATGGTTGTACAATGGAAAAGTCATGCCTGTGATTAATGTCTATAAATACTTAGGTATTTGCTTTTCTACAAAGCTTAGTTTCACAGCTGCATGTAAAGATCTGGCAAGTCGAGGTAAACGAAGTTTGTTATTGGTTTTGAGAAAGTTACGAATGTTGAATAATAACTCTTTTGACTTGCTCATTAAGATATTTGATGCGCAAATACAACCCATTGTATTATATGGTGCAGAAATTTGGGGCTTGGATGCAGCTGTAACACATTGTGAATCAGTGCACCTCTTTGCTTTAAAGCAGTTTTTAGGCTTAGATAGACGTACACCAAATGATCTTGTGTATAGTGAAACTAACAGATACCCTCTATCTGTTAATGCGGCTGTAAGAAGTGTAAGATACTGGATTAAGATTTTGCATATGGATGAGAACAGACTACCTTTTAGATCTTATAAGATGCTTTATGATCTAGATGCCAAAGGAAAAAATAACTGGGCTACACAAATACGTACCTGTTTATGTGAACTCGGTTTTGGATTTGTTTGGTTCAATCAAGGTGTTGGAAATTGTAGAGAATTTATAAACATGTTCAGGCAAAGATTGATTGACTGCCGTTGGCAGCAATGGAGTGATCACATACAAACCAGTGAAAGATATCTATTGTACAGACAATTTACAAGTACACATGATGTCAAACCTTATCTAAAGCTTGATGTGGACATTCATCTGAAAAGAATTATGTCAAAGTTTAGACTTGGTGTTTCAGATTTAAATGTTCATAAGTTCAGATATAGAGAACATGATGTTGATGACCCCAGGTTACTATGTCCATTATGTAAGCAAGCACCTGAGGATGAAGTACATTTTGTGTTATGCTGTCCAGTATTAGAGGATGTTAGGCAGAATTACATCCCTGTAAAATATAGTAGGCAGCCTAATTCTTTTCGACTTTGTTTACTCATGGCGTCAAGTCAGCCTGAGGTTGTGCGTAGCCTCACTTTATATTTGTGTAAAGCTTTCAGAATAAGAGATATATTGTTGTCGTAGGTTATATTTGTGTATCTGACTGTTCATACAGTAATTTGTGTTGTTGTTATTAGGTTGTTGTTGTTTGTGGGTTTTTTGGGTTTTTTTCCTCTCACCAAAATACTAAGCAGCTCGGCAACCCCCCTTCATGTATGGGCCAATGGCCTTTTTGTGAATAAAGTTTTCGAGTTCGAGTTCGAGTTCGAGTTCTCTCTCTCTCTCTCTCTCTCTCTCTCTCTCTCTCTCTCTCTCTCTCTCTCTCTCTCTCTGTCTCTCTCTCTCTCTCGGGACGGATAACCTAGTGGTCAGAACATTGCGCTGGTAATTTGACGACCCGGGTTCGAGTCCGGTCGAGGAGATTTTTCTTCTGGAGTTAACATCAATACTCGGATGAGACTTTAAACCGAGGTCCCATGTGCGAACGCACGCAGAACATCTTGCGCACACGTTAAATCCTGTTCCGCTTTTCGTAAGAGTAGGCCATCGTGTGCCGGTGGGAACAGATGACATATACACAACTGCATACACAAGCGGACTGGATGTAAAAAAGCACAAGTGTGCTTATCCCATTATCCTCGATATAAAAGAA
>JASPKP010001752.1:7500-10000 GCA_030674155.1 Stramonita haemastoma | reverse complement strand
ATGCCTCACTCCCCTATAACTCCATAGGTTATGGAAACCAATATACACATGGTCTGAATCTAATGAAAATGAGATTCTGAGAGTTTTCAGACGTTCGAATTCACTTTGAAAAGTTACCACTGAGCTACAAAGGATCCCCAAACTCAAACTGGCTACACTCCACTTCCCAAACTTGTGTTGTGGCTGTGTCCCCGCTAGCTCAAGTGGTTAGTTAGTCAGGGCGGTGTCTTCCTGTTTGGCCCGCCACGCTGTTTGAGAAGGCAGTAAACAGCAATTGCCGGGCAAGTGACATATATGTAGACAATCTGTGACACAAAGAAGGCTGTCTTCCCTTTTTGTCTGGGTAGGGGTAAATGAAGTCAGGAGGAAGGGAAAGTGTGTGATGTTGGGGAAGAGAGTGGAGGAAGAGGCTGAAGAGGAGTTGTGTTGGAAAAGTTTCAAAAGACGTTAACACAGATTCAGAGGTTCGTGTATAGAGTCAGGGGATGGTCTGTTTTTGTGATGTTTGGTGTTCTTTGGTGTTCTTTGTTGTTGTTGTTTTCTATTTAACGTCTGTTCAATCTCGGTGGTATTAGACGAGGAAAGTTGAAAGTGTTTCAGAAATTTTAAGTAGGGGAAGGAAGGGATGGAAGGAGAAAAGACAGAAGATATATCTATGTATTGATATTTTTTGTGCAATTACAAAAAAGTGTTCTCTTAAACATGAACAGAAGTTAAAGTTAACAAAGTGTTAGCATGCAACAACAAGAATGTAATCACAACATTCTAGAAGACTGTGCAATGAACATTTTTTCCTATGGCGAAGGCTAGTTTCAAACTTTCAAAGACAATTTACAGAGACTGTTCACAAAATGTAGGTTGAAAAGTTTTCCAACAGTGAACTCAAATATGATGTGAGTATTGGAAATAGTTCTATTCTCCACAGAGATATCTGACATTGTTTGGTAAAATTCTGTTATGAATACATTGGTGTTCTTTGTATGAGTGTACTCTGAAGTGTGTCTGAGCATCTCTCTCTCTCTCTCTCTCTCCTCTCATTCTCATCTCTCTCCTCTCTCCTCTCTCTCTCTCTCTCTCTCTCTCTCTCTCTCTGTGTCTGTCTGTCTGTTGTCTGTCTGTCTGTCTGTCTGTCTGTCTGTCTTTGTCTGTCTCCTCTCTTCTCTTCCCACCTCTCCTCTCCCCTCCCTCCCTCCCATCTACTATACCAGAGACACAAGTACTCTGTAACCTCATTCACTGAACACATTTTATGTACGTCGTCAAACAGGTGAGAGTGCACACCATCAGCATTCTACTTCAAGGTAACGTGAGGACAAAAGCAGTACAGTGGTCTACAGCAGAAAGATCAATGTGGCTCTGGGAGTGAAACAGATGTATGATAGGGTCCTTGTACTGTAGAAGTAGCTGTAGTAACACTCTTATTTCAAGTCTTTTCACAGCTCTCATTAACCTGGCTGCACTCTAGTTTCCTTGTGTACATGTTTTTTTTGGTTCCTCGGCTAGAGATCTCAGGTTCACCAGTGGTGATATTTTTGCATATGCCACAGTTTTAATTTTTGTCTACTGTTAAGGTAGCCGAATTCTGACTTTGAGGATACAGTTGGTAATTGAACCTACCAATTTTGCCAGGACACTTAGATGGTACCTCTCTGCTCTTTTTTCAGTTTTTCCGGCTGTTGTGGATTTTTTGACACGCACAAGGTCGTAAGTACATGTGTTGTTTGGTTTTGAGTCTCCTCCAAAAAGACATGACATTCAGTTTGACTTTCTCGTCCAACTGGGAAGAAAAGGGCAAGGCTGGACGTTGAACCTAGAAGATCTCAGTTTACTTGCTACAACAGGCGTCTAAACCATCCTGCCATCTTTTTTCCATTGTGTCAATACTTAGGAGATATTTACCCCCACATTAAACAAAGTACCCTGGAAACTTTAGTTTGAAAACAAAAACTGAGGAGACGTTTTCTCCTCCACATGGTGGCGTTTTGTTGTAGCAGGCTGTGACCTTTTGAGCAGAGTAGAAAAACACTTGTTTTGCTTTTCAAAAAAAAACCCTGTTTTTATGTTTTTCATTCATTTATTCACAAAATCATGTTATTTACTATTGTGCTATTTCCCCCAAGCTGTACACAGTGGTCCAATCTAAAAACAAAAACAAACAAAAAAAAAACTTTCACATGTTTAACATCTTTTAAAAAAGAATAACCTGAGAGCTATCAGGGATCCAAATGGCTACACTCCATTCCCCAATTGTGTTGTGGTTGTGTCCCCCGCTAGCTCAAGTGGTTAGTTAGTCAGGGCGGTGTCTTCCTCTCTTGGCCTGCCAGGCTGTTTGAGAAGGCAGTAAACAGCAATTGCCAGGCAAGTGACAGTATGTAGACAATCTGTGACACAAAGAAAGCTGTCTCCCTTTTTTGTGGGTAGGGGTAAATGAAGTCAGGAGGAAGGGAAAGTGTGTGATGTTTGGGAAGAGTGTGGAGGAAGAGGCTGAAGAGGAGTTGTG
>JASPKP010001752.1:0-5000 GCA_030674155.1 Stramonita haemastoma | reverse complement strand
TAGCTCTCTCTGTCTGCGTGCCTCTGTGAGTGTGTGGTGAGTGTGTGTCCACCACTCGGTTTTTTTTTTTTCTTTCTCTCTCTCGCCCGAGGTCTCATTATTTTGTCTTTCGTGTTTGGCTAGGCAGAATAACCAGCGGTGAACATGCTTGGTTTTCTGGTTTCGCTACTTACTGGTGAATATCTGATTCGGGGTGGGTTTTGGAGAGTGGATTTTAACACGAAGTCGGGACAGGGTAGATCTTAAGTGCGCTGGGCCTGACTTTGTCCGGTAGTGTTAAAACGGCAGCGCTAAACTTTTTTTTTCCTAACGTGACAAACGTTTGCTGTCTGAGCGTTTTTCTATGAAGAGGAAGAAAATTGAAAAGTTGGTGACATCTTATTTGAATGGTGATAGCCGATTTGTGCTTACTTTCAGGTTTTTTTTTAGGGGGGGTTTTTTTTTTTTTGCTTTGTGTATACAATTCTTTTTTTTAGTAAATTTTCTGTGTTTGTTGTCGTTTTTTTTTGGGTTTTCTTATACAACACTGAAAAGCTTGATCATTGAATTTTGTTTTGGGTTAGGTTTTTTTTTCGATTTTCACTGTAGGTGCTTTCCATCAGGTTTCTTTAAAGATAATTGTTACATCAAGATTTAGAAGGATGCAACTAAACCATGTGAATTGAAATTGTGTTTTGCTGTTATTCTTCAAGGATCTACTTTTCTCTGTGTTCAAATCGCAAGAGATACTTAGTCTAACTTTTTTTTTTGGTTGGTAACAGGAACCTTATATTCCTAATAGAATTTCAGTGTCTAAGCAAGGAAATTCAACATCTCTGTTAGGAGCCCATACTATAAAAAAAAAAACCCCCAAATTTCAAAAGAGACATCCCTAAACAATTTACCTATAATTTCCTGTGGAATAGTTTTAAGATTGTAATACACAAAATAAATTCTCCAATTTTGGATTTTTTTTCCTTTTTGATTTGCCAAAAATACCAACAAAAAGAATAACGGGACTTGAAATAGATAAGAAGTTTTAAATTGTGCAACACAATAGTGAAGTGGTAATTGTACAAGAATAACGGTACCTTGAAACGACTAGGCAAGCAGAAAATTGAGCACCACAATATTTTTTTTGCGAAGCGATAATTTTTCTTCCATAATGAAAATTTTCATAAAGCAGCACGTATAGGTGACACTTGAAACAAAGTTTTTGGTAAATAGTGAAAGTTGGACCAACCCTTTAAAAATTCACACGAAAAACAAGTGAAGTACTGCCCTATCTAAACCAGGGCGTTGTATTTTGCTGTATTTGTATATCCCCAAAAGTACTCCGATTTAGGGAGGTTGTAACAGAAACCAAAAAAAGAAAGTCCCCACTTCAGCGCCTGGGGCCCCCCCAAAAAAAAACAAAAATTCTGTTTGAAGCAACAAAAGAGAAAAAGGGCCCCTACAGCACAGCTGCAAAACCCGGCCAAAAACCCTTATAAACCAGGTGGTGAGGCAACCCCTTAAACAACCCCGCAATCAACCCAAACCAAATCGTGTGCCGGTGGGAACAGATGACATTTACAAAACGAAACCACGGGGACTGGATGAAAAAAAAAAAAAAAAAAAAAGCACAAAGGTTTATCCCTTTTCCTGGTATAAAAAAAATAAAATAAATTAAATTTAAAAAAATTTAAATAAAATAAAAACCACCGAAGCCTCACCACCAACCACCAAATGACAGAGGCTGTGCGCAAGAAGTGCCCTCCCTCTTGGACGCTGCTGGAGTGCGTCTTTTCCCCGGGTGGTCTGGGCTGGTCCGGCTGGCCCCATCTTCCGCGCGGACCATATTCCTCTCCGGATGAATCCGCTTCCGGCCTCGCTTCCGCTTCCGCCCCCCCGCTACCACCCCCCGCCACCACCCCCGCGGCCCCCAGTCTGGGCCGCCTGGAGCGGCGCCCATGCCGAAAGAAGAGCCCCCAGTCCCTGCAAAGTCCGGCCCCTGGGGCGTCATTCTCCGGTAGGAGAGGTCCTTCGCCACGGTCGTCGTCCCTGTTGGATTTCCCCTTTGAGGAAAGAACCCGCGGGTCCCCCTAAGTCATGATGGTGTTCGGATTTGGAAAGGTTTGAACGTCTGAAGAACCTTCCCCCCGTCGTGTACCTCCTTTCCCCCCCCTCCTCTTAACCCTTCAGGTTTGAAGAACGTCACCTGGAATGGGGGAACATCGCAGAACAAAAATGCTTTAAACCCCCACACCTCAAAAACGAAAACACCAAGGGGATAATTCCAAAAGAGAAGTGATGATGGGGTGGGCGGTTCCTGCACCCCCCACGGGTCTCCCTTTCCCCTCCCCCAGTTCGTTCTTGGTTGGTATATGGTGGTGGTAGTGGTGGGGGGGGGAAGGAGGAGGAGGGTGAGGAGGATGGGGAGGAGGAGGTGGTGTTTTCAGACAACGGGAGAGCCCCGAGGTTGTTGTGGCCGTGGTGGCGGGCGGAAGATCTCTTCGTCTTCCCGTCGGCGCTTTTCTTTGACAAGTACGGCACCACGCGGACCCCTTCTGACCGTGTGATATTCCTGTTTGTGTTGGGGGGCGGTGGCTAGGGAAGTCGCCGCCTGTGTTAAAAGCGAAAAAGTGGGTCGGAAGTGAACGGGGTTTGATTCCCCCGTTTGGGCCAAATCTTTCCCCCCATTATTTTCATTTATTTATTTTTACTATTCATTTATTTATTTTTTTTCTTTTATTCATAAATGGAATAAGAATTGTCTTTTTTTTTTACATCCATCCCCTTTAAGCAGTTTTGTCAAACTTGTTATCTGTTCCAACCGGGACACGATGAACTCCCTTACGAAAAAAGCAACAGGTTTAACGTGTGCCAAGATGTTCTCGTGCTTCGACACGGCCTCGGTTTAAAGTCCTCCCAAGGGATTGTGGGGGATCTGTGGTTTAGAGGTAACGTTCCTGTCAGAAAGCGAAAAGTGGGTCGAATGAGCGATGGTTTTTCCCCTGTTTGGGGCCATCAATTTCCCCATCCCTTACACCCGTGATGTCGGGCTGGGTATTTTTTCCGGATGAGAATAAAATGAGGTCCCGGGTGCTACACAAATTTTTTTACGCCTTAAAAAAACCCCGGCATCAAGGCAGGCCACCCATTTTTTTTGTTCGTTCGCATAAGTACTTGCTTTCCTATTGAGTGGCTTAAGAATTTTTGCCACGGACCCAAATCTCTTGCCGTTTTTTTTTTTTTTAAAATACATACATGGTATTGTACACAGAAACCTCAGTTTATCGTCTATCCGAAGACTAAAAACCGGAGAACACCACGGTCTTGTCAAAGTCAAATTTTTTTCCGAGGTACATTCAGTAAGCTAGATTTGCTTTTTTTCATCACCATTATTTAGGGGGAAACAAAAAAAAAACAAAAAAGTAGCAAAAAACAAAAAAAAAAACACCACCAAAGACCCCCCAAAAATCCAACTAAACAATATAGTGGGGTGTGTGTGGGGGGATGTTTCGGAAAAAAAAGGGGGGTCGAACACCACACCCAAACCCCCGGGCTTTGGGGTTTTTTTGGGGTGCTTCCCCCCTAGACCCCCAGGCTCATAATGGGGAAAGTGGGACAGGAAGATTGGGTTAAAACCCTTAATTAAGGTGGTCAAGTGACAAATTTCTTTTCGACAATATGAAAGAGAAAAATCTGTTGTTGTGTGTGTGTGTTTGTGTTGTTGTGTTTGTTGTGTGTTGTGTGGGTTGTTGTGTGGTTTGGTGTGTGGTGTTTGTTGTGTCTCGTCGCCGCGCGGGGGGAAGTGGGTTTGCATGGGTGGCGGTATTTATATGTGTCATTTATCCATCTGTACCCTCTTTTATTCTTATTTCTATGTTACCGTAGTATTTTTCTTATTACTATCTATTATTATTATATCTATTTTTTTACTTTTTAACTACCCCCCACCATCTATTATTATCTAAAAACCTACCAACCCCACCTACCCCCCTCCCACCCCCTTTTGTATTGTGATACTTCAAACAAACACTTTTTCTCTCTCCTCTTTCTTCTTCTTCTCTCTTTCTCTCCCTCTCCCCTTTTTCCCCCTCTCTCTCTCCCCTCCCCCCCCCCTCTTTTTTGCTCAACACAACTCACCCCCCCCCCCCCCCGCCCCCTCCCACCACCCCCAAACCCCCCAAAAACAACTCACGGCCAAAAAAAGAGAAACCCAAAAGGAAAGATGACAATTTTCCCCAAAGTTGCTTTTTGGTCTAATTAGGGGGATGTTGGAAGGGGGGGAAAAAAGAACGATTACCCCAACCCCCCCCCTTTCTCCTTTCTTCTCTTCACCTCAAAGCCCAAGCCAAAAGGTTTTTTCCGAATCTGATGTGTTTTTTTTTTTTTGATGGCTGTGGTGTGGGGGGTTTTGGTGTTTGGTGTTGTTGTGTGTGTGTTGGTGTTTGTGTGTGTGTTTTTTTTAGGTATGTGTTTATTTTGTGTGTGTTTGAGGGTGGGGGGGTTTTGGGGGGAGGGAAAGGGGGATGGGGAAGTATTGGTGTGTGTGGTGTGTGGGGGTGTTTTGGGTTTTTTGGGGGGTTTTTGGGGGGTGGTTGTGTTGTTTTGTGTGTGTGGGTTTTTTTTGACGATAAAAAATGAGTGACATGATGAGAACAGAGGGGGTGTAAATGAGAAATGGGCTGAGTGGGTGCGCGCGGGGAAATTGTTTGCGGGTTTTTTTGTTGTGTTTTTTTTGTGGTGTTTGTTGTTGGTGTGGGTTTTTTTGGTTTTTATTTGTGTTTTTGGGTTTTTTGTTTTCTGGTGTGTGTGTCTGTGTGTGTCTTTTTGTTTTTTGTTGTGTTTTTGGGGGTGTTTTGGGGGTGGGTTGTTGGTTTGTGGTTTTGGGGGGTTTGTTCGGGGAGGGCATGGGGGTTTTAAGGGGATGTTATTCATTTACTGCGTACTGGTGTTTTGGGGGTTAAATTGGTTGTTATTTTTGTTGTGTGTGCGTCTGTTTCTTTCTGTCTGTCTTCTTTGTACGTATGTAC
>JASPKP010001751.1:0-26624 GCA_030674155.1 Stramonita haemastoma | reverse complement strand
CGCTCGCCGTGCTGGTTTTTTTACTTTGGGAACTGTCAAGATTCTAGTGTCACAGGATGAGCGGAGTGGTCTGTTTCGGTGGTACACTTTCAAAGAGTATTGGAGAAGTATGCTGGAACTTTGTTCAAGAAGAAATTATGACAATGCATCATAACTTTGTACTGGATACGAGTTTGTGTGTGTGCGAGCGCGCGCGCGCACGTGTGTGCATGTGACGCAGGGTATTGTCGATCTTAAGATACTGTGTTGCTTTTTACTTTTTCTTTTGTTTAACAATACATGCGGTGTATATGTAATTTTAGAATGTCACTCATAGTTTCTCAAGTTGAGACATTAAAGTATTTTTGAGTCTTGAGTTTCATTATCGAGTATAATGGGATAAGCACTCTTGTGCTTTTTTACATCCAGTCCTCGTATGTATGCAGTTTTGTAAATGTCATCTGTTCCCACCGGCACACGATGGCCTACTCTTACGAAAAGCGGAACAGGATTTAACGTGTGCCCAAGATGTTCTGCGTGCGTTCACACACGGGGCTTCGGTTTATAGTCTCATCCGAAGAAAGGGGGGGAGAGAGAAGAGAGAGAGAGAGAGAGAGAGAGAGAGAGAGAGAGAGAGAGAGAGAGAGAGAGAGAGAGAGCGCGCAATGAGAGAGGTTGAGACCAGATAGAGGGGGAGCGAGAGACAGAGACTGATACGAGCAAGAGACAGAAAGTAAATAGAGAGAGAGGGGTGGAGGGAGGGAGAGAGGAGGGAGAGAGAGGGGGGAGGAAGGGAGAGAGAGAGAGAGGGACAGAGGGAGAGGGAGGGACACAAGGGAAGGCAAGGCAAATTCTTTATTCGAGGATAATAGATAAGCACTCGTGTGCTTTTTTACATCCAGTCCCCGCCCTTTTCAGGGATAGCATCAAGATAAAAAAGATACTAAACAAAACTATACGCAGTACCAAACAACATAGAAGAATAAGGACACTATATATAATAAGGTAATAAAAATGCACTCATTCAGAAGACGAAAATCAGAAGTCACAATAAAATGATTTTGATTATTGCAGAAAAAGAAAATCGTTAATAGATAAAGACCAAACAAGACAACATAATGAAATAAACAACTGAACAACCAAGAAAAATCCACCCAAAAATAGTTAGCTACAACACTGTTACAACTCATAACAACAAAATGAACTCAAAAGGAACTAAAGATAATACAATGATTATAATAATAACAATAAGAATAGTATCAACTATAGTGATAATAGTATGATAATAATACACTGTAAAACTCGCTCCTTCACGTAGGCTACACACACACATACACACAGACACACACAGACACACACACTTGAACAAAGTTCCAGCATACTTCTCCGATACTCTTTCAGTGTACCACCCAAACAGACCACTCCGCTCATCCTCTGACACTAGAATCTCGACAGTTCCCAAAGTAAAAAAAAAACAGCACGGAGAGTGCTCATTCTCTCATGTAGGTCCCACTCTCTGGAACGCACTTCCATCTGAAATAAGACACACTGACTCTACTTCCTCCTTTAAAAGGTCGCTCAAAACACACCTTTTTATCCAATTCTTGTCCCTGACCACTGACCAAAATTGATTTTCCATTTGAATGACTCATCTCCGACCCTAGTGCTGGTCATTTGCTGTTTTGGGATATGATAAGGTTCTTCATTTCTATTTTACTTCAGCTTATCTTTTTGGTTAATGTGAATACATGTAGGGTAAATCCGTGAATGTGCCGTTTTTCTTTGTTATTCCGTGTTGTGTGTTTTGTGTATGCGTGTAATTTTTGCACGCGCGCAATTTTTGCACGGGTTCAACCCCCAAATCTGTAATGGTCACTGACAGTGTGTCATCTGACAACAAACATGTAATGCAGGACAATAATAAATCAGTAGAAGCAAGCAGTACACACACACACACACACACACACACACACACACACACAACACACACACACACACACACACACACACACACACACAAGCAGGCACGCGCACACCTTCACCACATCACCATATTGCTTTTACCTCATCACCACATCAAACCTGTACCACATCGCATCACCTTTACCACATCACCACATCGCCCATAGATCACATTGCCTGTACCACATGAACCACCACTTCACCACATCACATTAAATCCACATCTCCGTTATCACATCACCCTTGCCACATCGCATCACCTTTCCACATCACCCATACATCACCCTTACCACATCACACATCACCACTCCACATCACCCTTACCACATCATCACACCACCCTTGCCACATCGTAACATCAGCAACTCACCTTACCATATCTCCACACAACCTTTGCCACATCGCTGTTTCCGCATCACCGACACATCACCACATCCTTATCACAAACCTCCATTCTTCGGCACATCGAAAACAAAACACCACATCACATCACAGGACCACATCGCTTTTCCACATCAAAACATCATTATAGCACACACATCACATACATCACACCACATCACACACCACATCACACTCACCACATCACTCGCACCACACACCACAACACAACCACACCAACACACTACATCACACACCACATAACATACACATGACACACCACATCCACACACCACATCCCACACACCACATCACACACCACATCACACCACACACCACCACACCACACCACACACACACCACATCACACACACCATATCACATCACGCACACCACATCACATAACATAACCTACATCACCCACACCAAACAATACACCCCACCCACACGGCATCCACACCACCCATACTTCCCCCACACCACCTCACCCACATCACACCTACACCCACACCACACAATCACCCCACACCACCCACACCACATGACCCACACCACCAAAACCACATGACCCACAGCTTCACACCACACCACACACACGCACGTACACACACTCACTAGGACTGCAATGCAAGGACTGCTTGCTATCTGCTCATTGCTGTCTGACTGGTCTAAGGGAAACAACCACTCTTTGTAACTATACAGCACAGGATACAGTCAGGTCACCTCCCTTGCTCAACCCTCCAAATCTGTAACGGTCATTGACAGTGTGTCATCTCACAACAAACATGTAATGCATGACAATAATAATTCAGTGGCAGCAAGTGGTGTACACCTCCCCCCACACACACGCGCGCGCGCGCAGCCGTGCGCGCGCACACACACACAAGCGCGTACACATACACACGTAGTAGTAGTAGTAAGTAGTAGTAGTAGTAGTAGGCACTCATCAGTCTCGGAAGACTATGGAGTTGCGCTCTAGTCTTTAGAGCGCAAAGCCTGGGCAAGTATGTATGGAGAGCAAGCTGTTACCCATGCAGCAGACCCCCCCTCTCCACGGCACTGGAATGATCCATTGGAAGGGCATTGACCGATATGAATGTTTCCAGTACTGTTACAGGAGCCACCAGAACGTTGCCATATACCTACAGCCCCGAGCCGCTCTGGGACTCCAACTCCCCGATTTTTCCTCAGGGATGGTGTCTAAACACGACACCTGTGTGCATGCTGGTTTGTTATAATTTTGTCATCCGCTCCTACCGGCACACGATGGCCTACTCTTCCGAAAGGTTGAACGGGGATTTAACGTGTGCGCAAGATGTTCTGCGTGCAAACTTGCATATACAACATCACATTCGACACGGACACAAACACATCCACCCCCACTGCCAAACCACACCACATTCACTGCACAGCCACAGCACACCACATCACCCACACCACACCACATCATGTACACCACATCCACCACAGCAAAACACCCAACCTTCACAAACCACACCGGCAGAACTCGCACGAGAAAACCGACACCACACATCACGGCACCATACATCCTCCTTACTACCATTACCACATCACCACATCACCTTTACACACCTTCACCACATCACATCGCTTTTACCTCATCACCACATCACGCCTGTACGACATCGCATCACCTTTACATCACCACATCACCTTTCCACACCTTCACCACATCGCATCACCTTTACCACATCACATCGCATCACCTTTACCACATCACACATCGCCATAGATCACATTGCCCTATCACATCACCACATCACCCACCACTTCACCACGTCACATTAACACACCACATGTGTTATTCACATCACCCTTGCCACATCACCAGATCACCTTTCCACAACCCCTTTCCACATCACCCTTACCACATCACCACACCACCCTTGCCACATTCTAACATCAGCAACTCACCTTACCATATCTCCACACGAACCTTGCCACATCGCTTTAAACCACATCACCGACACATCACCACATCATCCTTATCACAAACCTCCATCCCTCAGCACATAAAAAACCACCACTTACCACATGACATCACAGGACCACATTGCTTTTCCACATCAAAACATTACATCACACACATCACACACACAATCCACATCACACACATCACACACACATCACACACACACATCACCACACCACACACCACAAACATCACACACCACATCACACACACATCCACATCACACACACCACATCACAACAACACCACATCTCACACCACACACCACATCACATCACACATAACTTACATCACCCACACCAAACAATACACCCCACCCACACAACATCCACACCACCCATACTTCCCCAACACCACCTCACCCACATCACACCCCCACCACCCACACCACCCACACCACATGACCCACACCACCAAAACCACATGACCCACAGCTTCACACCACACCACACACACACACGTACACACACTCACTAGGACTGCAATGCAAGGACTGCTTGCTATCTGCTCATTGCTGTCTGACTGGTCTAAGGGAAACAACCACTCTTTGTAACTATACAGCACAGGATACAGTCAGGTCACCTCCCTTGTTCAACCCCCAAATCTGTAACGTCACTGACAGTGTGTCATCTCACAACAAACAGGTAATGCATGACAATAATAATTCAGTGGCAGACAAGCGTACACACACACACACACACAACACACACACACACACACACACACACACACACACACCAGGCGTGCGCGCGCACACACACACAAGCGCGTACACATACACACGTACAAGCACGCATATACAAGCACACATGTACACACATTCGACACGGACACAAACACAACATCAACCCCCACTGCCAAATCACCACATTCACTACACACACCCACACACACCACAATCACCCACACACACCACACCACATCATGTACACCACATCCACCACAGCAAAACACCCATCCTTCACAAACCACACTCGCAGAACTCGCACGAGAACATCACATCACCATATCGCTTTTACCTCATCACCACATCACAACTGTACGACATCGCATCACCGTTACCACATCACCACATCGCATCACCTTTACCACATCGCCCACAGATCATGACATTGCCTGCACCACATCACCCACCATCACCACATCACACTAACACACCACATCTCCGGTATCACATCACCCTTGCCACACCATATTACCACATCACCCATACCACATCACCCATATACCACCCTCACCACACCACCCTTGCCACATCGCCACATCAACTCACCTTACCATATCTACACAAACCCTTGCCACATCGCTTTTACCACATCACCGACACATCACCACATCATCCTTATCACAAACCTCCATCCCTCAGCACATCGAAAACAAAACACCACATGACAGGACCACATCGCTTTTCCACATGAAAACAATTACACCACACACACCACATCAACACCACATCTCACAACCACATCACACACCAGGCAACCACATCGCACACACCACACTGCACACCCCACATCACATAACACATAACCTACATCACCCACACCCAACAATACACCCCACCCACAGCATTCACACCACCTATACTTCCCTCACACCACCTCACCCACATCACACCCACACCACATGACCCACACCACCCACACCACATGACCCACACCACCAAAACCACATGACCCACAGCTTCACACCACACCACACAACACACGTACACACACTCACTAGGACTGCAATGCAAGGACTGCTTGCTGTCTGCTCATTGCTGTCTGACTGGTCTAAGGGAAACAACCACTCTTTGTAACTATACAGCACAGGATACAGTCAGGTCACCTCCCTTGTTCAACCCCCAAATCTGTAGCAGTCGCTGACAGTGTCTCATCTAAAAAAACCATGTAATGCATGATAATAATAATTCAGTGGCAGTAC
This sequence comes from Stramonita haemastoma, assembly GCA_030674155.1. Taxonomy (NCBI): domain Eukaryota; kingdom Metazoa; phylum Mollusca; class Gastropoda; order Neogastropoda; family Muricidae; genus Stramonita; species Stramonita haemastoma. The sequence goes on along the minus strand of JASPKP010001751.1, from coordinate 20,383 downwards.
ACAGCACACACCCACACGCACGACACGCACGAGTAAGGGCGCGCACACACGCAAACACGCACACGTAGAAACACAATATACAAGCACACGTGTACGCACGTTCTACACAGACACAACACTAATACAACATCCACTCCCACTGCCAAACCACACCACAGCACACCACATCACTCACCACACACACCACACACACACACACACACACACACAACCACACACACACACACCACACACACACACACACACACACACACACACACACACACACACACACACACACACACACACTCACAGAGACATGCATCCATACCTAGGCATTTGTATGTGTGTGTGTAGGTGCGTGTGCCCCTTTCCGCGTGTCCTTGCAAGCGTACGTGCGGGCTCGTGCGTGTGTGTTGTGTGTGTTATGTGTGTGTGTGTGTGTTCGCACGCACATGCATCTGATCTGGTGTGTGTGCAAGCGCTTGCATATGTCCGTGCCACTGAATTATTATTTTCATTGATTTGTTCTGGTATGACATACTGTCCATAGGCATTATACACACAGACACGCGCGCAGGCACACACGCGCGCACACACACGCGCAAACGCGCGAGTATGCACGCGCACGAACGCGCAAGTAATTGTGCGGGCGCGCAAGCACGCACGCACGCGTGCACGGACACATGCACATGCCCGCGTGCACACACAAAACCGCGCATGCAAGGGCGCACGCCTGCCAGATGCGCACAAATGCTAGCACGTACATACACAAGACGCACACACGCGCGCATGCGAGTGGGAACGTATGCAAAGATGCACGCAAATGCACGGACGTACACACACACACACACACGACGCACGCACGCACGCACGCGCGCGCGCACAACACACGCACACTCACAGAACATCTTATGAACACGTTAAATCGTGTTCCGCTTTTCGTAAGAGTAGGCTATTGTGTGCCGGTGGGAACAGATGACAATATTTAGAAAACTGCATACACACGGGGGCTGGGTGTACAAAAGCACGAGTGCTTATCCCATTATCTTCGATATAAAAGAATACAAAAAGAACATACACACTCATACTCACACTCACACACACACGCACACATATAACATACACACACACACACACACACACACACACACACACACACACACACACACACACACACACACACACACACACACACACGCCGCGCGCGCGCACTTTCGAACGGATGCATGCTTACGTGTGCGCGTACGTGCGCACGCGCGTGCCAGCACACACACACACATACACACATACACCACAACCCCTAGGTATGCATGCATCTTGTGTGTGTGTGTGTGTGCGCGCTGCTTGTGTGTGTGTGTTGTGTGTGGTGTGTGTGTGTGTGTGTGTGTGTGTGTGTGTGTGTACCGCTTGTGCCACTGAATTATTATTGTCATGCATTACCTGTTTGTTGTGTGATGACACACTGTCAGTGACCGTTACAGATTTGGGGTTGAACAAGGGAGGTGACCTGACTGTATCCTTGCTGTATAGTTACAAAGGTGTGGGTGATGTAGGTTGTGTTATGTGATGTTTGGGGGTGTGGTGTGGTGGGTGGGGTGTGTGACGTGGTGTGTGTGGTGGTGATGTGGTGAGTGTGATGTGCTGTGTGTGACGTGATGTGTTGTCGTGTGTGTGATGTCGTGTGTGTGTTTTGATGCGGTGTATATGATGTGTGTGTGATGTAGTGTGTGTGTGATGTGTGGTGTGTGTGTGGTGTGTGTATGTAATGTTTTGATGTGGGAACGATGTGTGTTGGTGATGTGGATATGATGTGATGTGGGTGTGAGATGTGGTGTGCGTGATGTGGGTGCTGATGTGGGATGTGTGATGTGGTGTGTGATGTAATGATGTTTTCATGTGGAAAAGCGATGTGGTCCTGTGATGTGATGTGGTAAATGTTTTGTTTCCGATGTGCTGAGGGATGGAGGTTTGTGATAAGGATGATGTGGTGATGTGTCGGTGATGTGGTAAAAGCGATGTGGCAAAGGTTGTGTGGAGATATGGTTTGGTGATGTGGCAATGGTGGTGTGGTGATGTGGCAAGGGTGACGTGGAAAGGTGATGTGGCAAGGGTGATGTGATAACACATGTGTGTAAATGTGATGTGGCGAAGTGGTAAGGCATGTCGTGATCTATGGGCGATATGGTGATGTGGTAACGGTGATGCGATGTCGTACAGGCGTATGTGGTGATGAGGTAAAAGCGATATGGTGATGTTGTGAAGTGTGGAAAGGTGATGTGTGATGTGGTCATGGTAGTAAGGGGATGGATGGTGCACGTGATGTGTGGTGTTGGTGTTTCCACGCGAGTTTTGCGGTGTGGTTTGTGAAGGATGGGTGTTTTGCTGTGGTGGATGTGGTGTACATGATGTGGTGTGGTGTGGGTGATGTGGTGTGCTGTGGTGTGCTGTGGGTGTGCAGTGAATGTGGTGTGGTTTGGCAGTGGGGGTGATGTTGTGTTTGTGTCCGTGTAGAATGTGTGTACATGTGTGGTTGTATATGCGTGTTTGTACGTGTGTATGTGTACGCGCTTGTGTGTGTGTGTGGTGTGTGCGCGTGCGCCTGCATGTGTGTGTGGTGTGTGTGGTTGTGTGTGTGTGTACCGCTTTCTGCCACTGAATTATTATTGTCATGCATTACATGTTTGTTGTGAGAGACACTGTCAGTGACCGTTACAGATTTGGGGGTTGAACAAGGAGGTGACCTGACTGTATCCTGTGCTGTATAGTTACAAAGAGTGGTTGTTTCCCTTAGACCAGTCAGACAGCAATGAGCAGACAGCAAGCAGTCCTTGCATTGCAGTCCTAGTGAGCGTGTGTGTGTGTGGTATGGTGTGAAGCTGTTGGTCATGGGGTGTGTGTGGTGTGGGTCGTGTGATGTGGGTGTGGTGTGGGTCATGTGGTGGGTGTGGTGTGGGTTATATGGTGGGTGTGGTGTGGGTCATATGGTGGGTGTTGTATGGGTCATATTGTGGGAGTGGCGTGTCATATGTGGGTGTGGTGTTGGTCATGTGGTGGGTGTGGTGCGGGTCATATGTGGGTTTGGTGGGGTCATGTGGTGTGGTGTGGGTGGTGTAGGTGATGTGGATGTTTGGTTGGTGTGGGAGGTATGGATGGTGTGGAATGCAGTGTGGGTGGAGTGTATTGTGTCATATGTGTGCATGCGTGCATGTGTGCGTGTTTTATTTTAATTTTATTTTATTCTTTTATATCGAGGTAATGGGATAATCGCTCAATTGCTTTTTTCATCCAGTCCCTGTGTGTATGCAGTTGTGTAAAATTGTTCCCATTGGCACACAATGGCCTACACTTACGAAAAGCGGAACAGGATTTAACGTGTGCGCAAGAAGTTCTGCGTGTGTTTGCACACGGGGCCTCGGTTTATAGTCTCATCCGAAAGACTTTTTGGGGATAGTAGAGTCAGCACTGATGTTAACGCCAGGGGAAAAATCCCCTCCAACGGGAATCGAACTCGGGTCGTCAAATTCCAGCGCAATGTTCTGACCACTAGGCTATCCCGTGTGTGTGTATGTGTGTGTGGTGTGCGTGGCGTGGTGTTGTGTGTGTGCGCGCGTGCGTCTTGTATGTATGTGCGTGCGTGAGTGCGTGTGCCCCTTTGCGTGTGTCCTTGGTGTGTGTATGCATGCGTGCGCGCGCGTGTGTGTGTATGTATGTGTGTTTGCATGCACAGGCACCGGATCTGGTGTGTGTGTAAGTGCTTGTATGCGTACGTGAAACTGAATGATTATTTTCAGTGATTTGTTCTGGATGACATACTGTCCAGGGCATTATAGAGGGACTTAACTGCTGCTGCCTTCTTAGTCACCCATGTTGTTTGCCCCTGTCACTAACGCAGCAATGACCAAGGACAAGGAGACCTTGTTATAAAATTAGTATAGTAGAGATGTTTCTCTCTTGGTCCATCTGTCAATTGGCTCTCTCTCGCCAGTCTGTATGTCTGTCTGTACGTCTCGTCTGGATATCTGTCTGTCCGTCTCTCTGTCTCTTTGCCTGTTTCTCTGACTGTCTTTCTGACTCAATTTTCTTGTGGGTTTTTTTCTGTCTACATCTGTTAATCCAGCCTGTCTCTCTTTGGTCTTACTCTTTCTCTCTCTTCATATCACCCTTCCACATCACACCTACTATATCACGCTTACCACATCACCCTTACCACATCACCCCTTCACATCACACCTCCACATCACCCTTACCACATCACACTACATCACACTTACCACATCACACCTACTACATCACCCTTACCACATCACCCCTCCACATCACACCTACTACATCACCCTTACCACATCACCCCATCCACATCACACTTACCACATCACCCCTCCACATCACACCTACTACATCACCCCTCCACACCACACCTACTACATCACCCTTACCACATCACCCCTCCACATCACACCACATCACACTACATCACCCTTACCACATCAGCCTTACCACATCACCTTCACAACATCACACTTACCCTTACGTTAAGTCGCTCTATATGCCCCTGACAGTATGTCATCCCAGAACAAATCATTGCAAATAATAATTCAGTGGCACGCACACACTGCAAGCACTTACAGACACACATCAGATCAGGTGCCTGTGCGTGCAAATACCACACACGCGTGCGCGCACACAAAACATAACACACCACCACGCGCGCGCGCGCACACACACACACAGACACACAGACACCACACACACAACATACACACACACACACACACACACACACACACACACACACACACACCCACACACACACACCCGCGCGCGCGCGCGCGCGTCGGGATAGTGGTCAGAATATTGCGCGGGCAATTGGACGACCCGGTTTGATTCTCGTTGGAGGGGATTTTTCCTTTGGAGTTAACATCAGTTTTGACTCTAGTCTCCCCAAAAGTCTTCCAGATGAGACTGTAAACCGACGCCCCCGTGTGCGAACGTACGCAGAACATCTTGCGCACACGTTAAATTCTGTTCCGCTTTTCGTAAGAGTAGGCCATTGTGTGCCAGTGGGAACAGATGACAATATTTACACAACTGCATACACACGGGGACTGGATGAAAAAAAAGCACATGAGTGCTTATCCCATTATCCTCGATATAAAAGAAAAAAGAATAAATCAAACACACACACACACACGCACGCACGCACGCAAGCGCGTGCGCATGCACGGATGCGCGCCAATGCACGCAGGTACACACACACACACACTCACACATATGCACATAGATACACACACACACACCACACACAACCACACACACACACACACACACACACTCACCCCTCCCCCCCCCCCCCCCCACACACGCCGCTTGCCCCCCCCCCCTCCCCCCACACACACACCGTACGCACGCCACGCATACACACGCACGCACGCACGCAGCGCGTTCGCGCACGTGCACACACAAACCCTTGTATGCAAGCGCGCACGCATGCAAGGATACGCGCAAATGCACTCACGTACTACAGACAACACACACACACACACTGCGCGCGCGCGCGCGCGCGCGTGCGTCATTCAGGGTTATTGATGTTCATCGTTAAGCTATGCTGTTCAAAGAAAGCTGAGGCCATGTATAAAACATTCTGGATCTACCAGAAGAAACAGCGTGCAAAGCTAAAATTTTATATTTTGCTACGAAAGAGTACAGACTGGAACCATATCTAATAAACTATGAAAACAAAACCCATAAAAATACGTTTTGTAAATTTCGCATAAGTTCCACTGTTTAAAGATAGAGAAAAGGAGGCACCAAAATAGCCCAATCCAATCCAATATGTTGCTAAGAAGCCCCCGCCGACCGTATAGGCGATATCGGGGCTGCCCACCCTCGTCACATTTTAGAAATCGTATTAACATGTGCGACTATGTACAGTTAAAAACAGGGAATGAAACAACTCGACTGTCCTTGCTTGTATCAACGCCCCGGTCAACCATAAGGGTCACCCAGACGGCCACCGCGTCGTGTGAAAACCCACGTCGATCACACATAAAATGAAATAAAACCAAAACCAGATTCCTAGTCCTTAGAGAGCAACCATACCACATTCACTCATATCAGACGGAAAAAGCCCGATTCTTCTCAGGAAGTTTAAAACGGTGTCCGGTGGAACATCCCGAAAGAGGATCTTTAAGGAGTCCGCGGTAAAATGCTTGTGCCTAATACCCTGAACATTCCGACACTCCAGGATCAGATGCCTGATGGTTACCCCGCACATCACAATCACGCACCATGGGGTTCCCTCGCCTTTCAGCAAATGACCGTGAGTGATGGAGAATGACCCGTGTGTATCCTGGTGAGCACTGCCCACCTCCCTTCGTTTTTGACACAGGGGGAAAACCTCTTTCAGGTTGGACGGACTAAAAAGTTTGTTGTCTGTCTGACGTTTCCCACTCCTCCTGCTAGGGGGAGTGCGTGTCTGGTTCGCTTCTGGGTTTTCAGATCTGTGAACGGCACCGTGACCCGGAAACCTCCTGCTCCGTGGCACACCTGGCAATCGGCCAACCGCTTCGTTGCCCCGAATGCCAGGCCCCGGGATCCACAACCAAAACCAGTCACACCCCTCCCGTCTAAAGGAAGTATAACGTTCGTAGAACTCCTGAAACCCTAGGGGTTTACGTTCCTACAAGCGATACCTCCAGCAGAGAGCGGCCCCGCACAGACCAAAAGTCTTTCTTTCCCGATCGCCGATCATTGCAGGACAAGGCAAGAGCGCTCATTCGGCCAGTACACCGAGGCAATCCGAAGGCAATGCTCAGAAAGCGCCGATTCCTTGATGGGTGGAAATAGGGGGCGCGGGCCACCCCCTCCCCGACTTAGACCCTCGTGAAAACCCTGGTTAGGACGATAAGACGTACAGAGTTCCCCGGAAGAAAAACCCAATACGGCCGTGGAGCGGGTGACATCTTTCCTGTGAGCGGCAAGATCTAAAGAGACAGCCGGGTTTCCACCATCCCATAGGCGTCCAGGGAATTTGGGGAAAGGGTTTGCAGATGACACCCACATCAATACCCGCCTACCGAGAGGGCCCAGAGAGGACAGAAAATGTAAAAAACTGTAACAAAATAGATGACGAATTCCATTTAACTCGATGAATTGTCTTATATGATGAACTTAGAAACAATTTGTTACTAAAGATCAAAACCAGAGACAAAGAATGAAACAATATATAGAAGAGTAACGACATAATACAGTTGATATCTATCAACAATATCTTTTAGATATTTTGAATGAATTTTGAAGAAAAGAGACAAAAAAAGTAGAATCAACATTTTTTTTAGTGGACATCATTTGGCAGAAAGATAATTAACGTTAGTCACGGCTGCAACGAAACCCGATGCTTCTTTTTTCTTCATTAGCGAGCTTTTTAGTTTTTTTGTGCTTTTATTGAGGATTATAAACGTGTGTTTGATTTTTCATGGCATAGTTTTTGGTGTATCCTGTCAGGGTTTTACAAAAAACTTAGATACTTGATGGATAAGGATAAATAATAAATATGTGGTGGATAATAGATATAAATGAACAATGAAAAGAGAAAGAGTACGTATGTATAGTAAAGTTGTATGTATGAAAGTATGAATGTAAAGTATGTTATGTAGAATATGTATGTATATTTATGAATGGTATGGAATGTATGCATGTATGTAATGTATGATTTATGTATGATGTAAAGTATGTATGTAATGTAAAATCTATGTATTTTATGTTATTGTATTATGTTGTATGTTGTTGTATGTATGTAAGTATGTATGTATGTATGTATTATGTATGTATGTATGTAGTATGTAAAAGTATTATGTATGTATGAGCGCCTAAAAACTGAGGGCGGTAATCCCAAATAAGCTGCTGACCTTAAACCCCCAGTTGTAAATCTCCTACACCCGGGACCCGGGTGTCACCGTCCACTTGCTGGGCCCTGGCAGAAAACCCGCAGTTTAAAGGGGGAACGGACTCCGCCACTGTCTCTCACCTTAAAAATCCTATGCGCAGGCCCAAGGACAAGCAACCTCCCCCCCTCATCCTCCCTTTTTCCTACTATCCCCAAGCCCCGTAGCGATGGGAAAGGGGGGAATGCGGCAGGTAAAGATGTCACTGGAACCGCAGTTCCAATCCTGATGCAGGGGTTCAGGAGTATGGGTCGTCGATTGTTGACCTGAGGATGACAAAATCACCCGGCACACCCTGAATGACCAAGCAGCCCTCTTTAGGGTAGCATGCTTGCTCCACACGGGAGAGGGCCAAAAAGGGCCTAACGAAAGCTCATCCCATACCACCCAGTTGGCTAGCCGGGTCAACGGGATCTTTCCAAGCGGTCGAGCAAACACAAAATCAAAACAATGGCCTACACCTCCTCCAAAGGTGTGACAGGTCTCAAACTGGCGTGCTGGAACTCAAACCATGCAGATACATAGATAGCAACCGCCTGAACGACGCTCTTATTATTATTATAATGTAGGTATGTAGGTATGAAGGTTGTAGTAGTTTTTATGTATGTAGTAGTATGTATGTATGTATGTAGTATGTATGTATGAATGTATTATTATGTTTTAAGTAGGTACGTGTGCACGTGTGTAGGTGTGTATGTCTGTCTGGTCTGTCTGTCTGAATAGGTATGCATGCAATGCATGCATTTTATCTATTTTATTTTACTTTATTTTAAGTCACAGCAGATTTCTGGCAGAAATTCGGGGCGCTCCCCCAGAGGAGACGCTCCCCCACACTGCAGCACCAACCCATTATTTTTTCTCTTTTTCTTGCTGGAACATATTTGTTTTTCTTTTATCAGAGTGGCTTTTTTCCCCGGAATTTTGCCGGGAAAAGAACCCTTTGTTGCCGTGTGTTCTTTTACGTGCGCTAAATAATGTGTAACACACGGGACCTCAGTTTTATCGTCGTCTCATCCGAAAGATTTTCCTTGCTTGATTAATGTAATAAAAGTACAGATAGGACATAGGTGGATAGATTGGTAGACAGTAGACAGGTAGATAGGTAATAGGGAGGTAGGTAGGTAGATGATAGATAATGATGGTGGGGAAGAGAAGAGAGAGAGGGGAGAGAAGAGAGAGGAGAGAGAGAGAGAGAGAGAGAGAGAAGAGAGAGGAGAGAAAAGAAGGAGAAAAGACGGGCAGACAAAGACAGACAGGGGCACAAACAGACAAAATAGGCCCCCCAAAAACCAAAGTGAAAAGAGACGAGAATGAAACCAGAGCACAGAGACAGACAGACGAGACAGGGGGAAGGAAGCAAGAGCACCACAAACGAAATTCCTTTTGTCTCTTTCCTTTTCCCCCTCACTGAAGAAAGTGAGTTCAGTCCTGTTCTCACACAATAACACCCCTCCCCCCTCCCCTCTCTCCCCCCCCCCTCTCTTTTCCTCTCCCCCTCCTCCCCTTGCCTCCCCTCCTTCTTTCACTGCTCTTTTCTTTTCTCCTCCGTTCCTTTTAAAAACTCTTTATATCTCCCCCCTTCTTTCCCGAAATTTGGGCCCAAAACCCACCCCTTTCTCTCTTTTCCCCACCTTTTTATCGTTCCATGTCTGTCCTGTTTGTCTGTGTGTCTGTCCGTGTTTGGTCCTTTTTATTTTTTCTTTTCTTCCCCCCCCTTAACTCCCTCTCCTCCCCTCTCTCCCCATTCCCCCCCTTTTCCCCCCCTCCCTTTCTCCCCCTCCCCTCCTCTCTCTCCCCTCATCTCCGTTTCTCCCTTCTTCTTACCACAAATTTCAAGAATTGGGTTTCCCCCATTTTCTACCAAAAACCTCCTAACCTCCTCCATCTTCTCTAAACTTTAAACCCTTTTCCTCGGGGTTGCTTCCCTCTCTACCCTTTCAAAATTCCTAACAAAAAATCCGGACGGGCAATTTTAAAAAGGAACCCCAAAATACCCTGGAAAAAAATGTTTCGCCTGTCGCGGGCCCCCGGCATCCGCTACACCACGCCACGTGACAGCGTTGTGTACCGCAAGAAAGGGGCAGCGAAAAATTGCAGGACAAAAGGCGAGTGGAACACATAAGGTCGTTTAATGGAGAAACAACGGACTTCTGTCTCCCCCCTTCGAATTTGTTTCCCCCCACGCCCCCAAGGTTTTTTAAACACGAAAATGAAATGGCCATGGGACACGTTCAAAGAGACACCCCACTGGCCCTCCTCGCGCACTGCAAATCCGCACGTGCAACACGGCAAGCCGTCTCCTCTCCTCATGCATCCTGATTTTTACCCATGTCAAACAGTGCAACCCCAACGAGTTGGCGCTTGAGGACCGGAGTTGCGCCCCTCTGACACTGACAAGGAATTGAGGAGAAGATTCATGACTGTGAGCAGTGAGGCGCCAACAATACCGCCTGTACACTGACAGAGCACAGCTCACAGAAGATGCGACAGAGAACACCAAGAGCGGAATCATACGAAACGAATGCCATCGATGAATCAGGAACGCCCCCCCTGTGTCCCGCAGGATGTTGATGGAACTTTTTCACAATTTGCAGACTCAATGGACAGGGCTTCCATCATTTAAAAGGAAGCAAATGAAGACGGAAAAACTCCGGACCGTCCATGACCAGCCGCAGTACAACCACACCGCTAAAAGCCGCTCTGTGACAGTTCCCACGGGCCCTGCACATATTGGTTATTACCATGACATCCACATAAACATTATAAAAAATACCGCTTTTTGGTTACCAATCGCGAAGAATCGTTGATGTTGTACTGTTGAAATTTTTGTTGTATCTTTCGATTTCGGGTCCCCTCCCCCATCTACCCTTTGTGAATGGGTTGAAAAACCTAACGCAATAAACTTTGTCATTGGTCTTTCTTTCTTGTCTCTCTCTCCCTCCCTCTCCTCTCTCCCTCTCTTTCCTCCCTCTCTCTCTCCCCTCTCTCTCACCCCTCTCCCTCCCTCTCTCTCCCTCTCTCTCTCTCTCTCTCTCCTCTCTTCTTCTTCGTTCATGGATCCGTTTCAAGCAAATTTAGATTGAATGGAAACACGCGCATATACATGTACACACACATACACAACACACACTCAACCACACACACACTCACACCACACACACACTCACACTCACACTCCACACACCACAAAACACACCACACACACCCCAAACACAAACAAAACACAAACACACACCAAACAGACACCCCGCTTGCACACACGTGTGCTCACACTATGCAAAAATGTCCCACCCACTAAAACAAAATTAACACATGCGCTCGCATAAAATTAGTGCACCAAAACATGGAGGCATCAGACCTTGTATGCAAGCGCCCGTTCGCATTTAAACAGAAAAAGAGAGAGCTGGAGACAGACAACCAGAAAAGAGAAACACCCTCAACCTTCAAATCAACATACGTTTGGCAAGCGGAACCATCCCACTCGACAGCCAAAAGAGACACCGCAAGAATGCATCCAATGGGGTCCATAACCAAAGTGGTTTTAGGGGAGCGAGGGATCAGAGACCCCCAGCTTCTCCAAGCCACAAATTGAGGGCGGGCGCCCATCTCCTCTCCTCCCTGCTACCTTCAAAAACCCTAAAGAGGGGAGGTACCCATTGACAGCTTGGTGAACTGGGGGACTGTACTGAAGCCATGGAGCGCAAACGGTCACCCATCCAACTGGTAACCACCTCGTGTTGCTTAACTTTGACTTGGAAAAGCGAGTACCTGACCACGAACTATCCCGGCCCCTGTGGTCAATAGAAAGTTAGCATAACAAGACTTCTGTTAATTTTTTCATTGTCTTGTAAAGTTCATACACTTTTCTTCTCTTTTCTCCTGTCCCCCCCATCCCCCCCCTCATCCACCCTTTATTTTCTTCTGTTTCTCACCCAGCCATTTTGCTTTCCAATTTAGGTTTTTTCGCTTTTCTTGTTTTTTTTTGTTTTGGGAGGTGGGTATTCTTTGTCTTTCTTTATGCCTATTCTTTTGGGTTCTTTTTGGTTGTTGTTATTGCTGTTTGCTTTTTGTTGATATAAAATCGAAATAAAATTTATATAACACCATTATATATATATATATTTTTAGTAATAAATAAAATTTTTATAATATATATATAAATATATTATATAAAATTTATAGGAAGACAAACAACAGACAGACAGAGACACAGAAAAAGACAGCCCAACAGACAGAGAGGGTCAAAAGGGAGAGAGAGTCCCCCTTTGTCTTTCCCCCTGTCCTCTGTCTTTAAAGGAATCGTAGTTCAACATTTACATCTCCATCAGAGAGAGGAGAAGAAAAGACAGACCAACAGACCCAGACCAGACAGAGACAGAAGGGTCACAGGGGGAGAGAGAGAGTCCCCCTTTGTCTTTCCCCTGTCCTCGTTTTTAAAAAGGAATCGGTTCAACCCCGTTCCTCCCCATCACTCGGCCCCACCCACCCTTCCTTCCCCACCCCTCTTCCCTCTCCTGTTTTCCTTTCACTTCCATTGAAGACTTTTTCTTCCTGGCCCTTCTCCATCCTTCCGCCTTCCCGCAATTTCTGTCACCCCCCCCCCCCCTTCCCTCTCTCCTCTCTCCTCACATTTCTTCTCCTCTCTCTCTCCCCTCTCTTCCTCCCTCTCTCTCCTCTCTCTCTCTCCCTCCCCCTCTTCTCCTCTCCATCTCTCCCTCACCCCCTTTCCTCCCTCTCCCTCTTCTCTCTCCCCCCCCCCTCCTACACTACCTCGCTAATCCTTTGCCTTCTTCTTTTCTCTCCTCACTTCATCTTCTCTTTTTTTGCTGATCCTTTCAACCCTTCCGATTTTGAATTAAAACAAAAAGAAAAAAAAAGTGGATGGAAGGGACCGACCCTGATGTGTTAGCGAAGAACAATACAGACCATGGACACATACAGGCATATAAATAAAGAACACAAAAAGCACAGCACACACCAAACACGCGGGGCAATAAATATAAAAACCAGACACGCACAACACCACAGACGGACACATACAATTTATAAATGTATATATTACACATACATACAAACAAAACATAACATACATACATAAAAATACATACATAACATACATACAACATAATACAAATACATACATACATACATACATACATCATACAAAAACATAATTATGTAACATACAACAGCAGACAAACAAACAGACAGACAGACAACATTTTGTTGGCATCCTTCTGTCGGAAGAACAATGGAGTTTTTGCGCCGTAATCAGTCTTTTGTGGAACTGCAAGGCTGGCTTGGCTGTAGAGCCCGATCCTCGAGCGACAGACCCTTTGCATGTGCTGCAGACAAGAAATAATTTATTGTATATATTTAAAAAAAACAGGCAAGAAAAGAGATAAAGGCGAAAGAAGCAAAGAAAGAGAGAAATTTTCAAATGCTCTAGCATAACCCAAAAAAAGGCCATTGCCCGTCACTATTCCCTTTTTGTTAGAGAAACACAGTGATCATTAACTCCTTCAACTCCACTCTTTCTTTTTTTACCATCATAAAAGTAGTGCTCTCCCCTTTGTCTTTGAAGACAAAATCTTCTCATTAAGACCCAAAATGCAAAAACAGTACTAAAAATATTCACGATACTTAAGGAATGTAGAAAGATAGTCCCCCCCCTTTACCGCCATTATATGAAGCCTGTAGCAAAAAACGATGGTTTAAGAATTTTGATTTTAAAAATTAAGGGCGATAGTCAGGCAGAGCACTCGCTTTCCCCGAGTCAAAATAACATAAGCCCTGTTACCCTTAATGGACCGTTTCCCCTTCAAAAGGGTCCCGCCTGTCTTTGGGGTTTATTAAAAAAAATTTGTTTTTTTTTTTGCAAAAAATTTTATATTTTGGTTGTTTAATAGCTAGTTTAAAAACAGAAGAAATTCTAAGGGGGAAAAGGTTAAATTCCAGTTATTTGTGGGCGGGCCAATTTTTGGCGTGCCGGGGCCCTTTTGTACCCCCTGCTGTCTCCGCGTTGTGCTCTCCTTTTCCTTTGTCTTTTTTCTTTTCTTCTTGTTCTTCTTTTCTTCTTTCTTTCTTTTTTTCTTCTTTTTTTTTTTTTTTTTCCCTTTTTTCCTTTTTTTTCTTCTTCATTTTTTTCTTCCCCGCAATTCCCTTCGCAACTTTTTTTTCCCTTCTTTTTAAAATTTTTTATTTTAAATTTTGTTTTTTTTTTTGAATTTTTCTTTGAATTTCCTTTTTTAAATTTTTTTGTTTTTACACACCCCCAAAAAACCAAACAAAAGCAGGGGCCCCGCCCGCAAAAAATATAATATTTATTTAAAAAATATTTAAAAAACCAACAAACCACACAAAAACCCCAAAAACCACCAAACCACACCCAACACACACATGAACAAGACCCATTTTTCTTACGGGACCTTTTTTGCACCCTGTCAGCCCACTCATTGAAAAAAACCCAAAATTAAGGAACCACAAAAGAAACAAAAACCCTTAAAAAAAAAGATTTTGAAAATTTTTAAAGCAGATAAGAGAGATTGCTTATAAGTTTTTAGCTTTTAAGCTACAAACGTTTTTTAAAAAAAAGTAAAATAATTATGAAAAAAAAAATTGGATGACTAAAAAGAATCAAAGCCATGGGGAAAGGACAATTTTTTTAGGATAAATTTTTTTCGTGGGAAAATTCACCCAAAATTTTCTTTGTGGTGGGTTTTTCAAAACCCTACCTTTTTTAAAAAAATCTCTCCCCCTTTTTTCTAACGTTTGACATGCAAAAAATTTTTTTTAATCCTGTTTGGGTTTATTTAGTTCTTGATTCTTTTTTGGATTTTTTGTTCAAAATTTTTTTTTCTGTTTGAAAAAATACCTTTTTTTTTTTAAAATTTTTACAACCACCACCAAACCCCGCACCACGCACCCCCCACGCCCCCCCAAACCACATTAGCCCCTTTCTTCTCCCTTTTCCCCCCCTTCCCCCTCCTTTTCCCCCTTTTTTTCTTTTCCCTCATTTTTTTTTTAAAATCATGGACTCCCCCTCCCCAAAAATTTTCGTGAGACTTTAAAAAACCGGGGGGGCCCCCCGGGGGGAAACCCCCAAAAATTTTTGGAAAAATTAAAAAACCTGTTTCTTTTCGTAAGGTGGGAATCGTGTCCCGGGGGAAACAATGACATTTACAAAATTAAAACCCCGGGGGACGGGAGAAAAAAACACAAGAGTCTTATTCCCATTACCCCCATATAAAAAAAAAAAAAATCAAATAAATCTTCTCTTCCATCCATTCCCCCCTATCTTGGGGCGTTGGTTACTTAAAGGGGAAAGAACGTTAAAATTGAAGACTTACTTATTACTTACACACGCACACATGGTCATATGCCAATGCACAAAAATTACAAAATGTCAACTAGGGGGGGACTATCAGTTAAAAAGATGTACATGGAACTTTTATTTTCAGTAGATAATTTTTTAGAAAACAAAAAAAAACACTTTTCACTTATAAAAGAAACGTACGTCGACTTTCTAAACGCACCCCTACACCATACCCCTCATCCTCTCCCTCTCTCTCTCTCTCTCTCCTCTCCCCCCCTCCCCTTTTCCCCTCCTCCCCCCCCTCTCCCCCCCCCTTTCCCCCCCCTCTCCTCCCTCCTCTCCTCTCCTCTCCTTCCCCCCCTCTCCCCCCCCATCCCCCTCTTTTTCTCCTACCATCAGCCTTTGTTGTTTTTAGGGGTTAAAACCTTTTCAATAAAAAAAATGAGGTGTTTATAAAACTGCTTTTACTTCCCCGGGTTTTTTGTTTGGGTACCTGTAGTGTTTTTTGAGACGGAAGAACTTAGAAATATCACAAGCACGCAGAACACTTCCCCAAAAATTTAAAACCCGTTTTTCCCTTTTCGGAAAACAGGGGCCATCGTGTGCCGGTAGGGCGATGACAAAATTTTAAAAAAAAAAAACCCCGCATCCACAGGCGTGTTTAAACACCATTCCGAGGGGAAAAAAAAGGGGAGGGCCGCAGTTGTGGCGACCCCTTTCCCCCGGGGGGAGCAAACCCCCAAAAATTTCGCAAAAATTGCTGTGACATAAAAAAGGTATAAAATTACCCCCAAAAACAAAAAAAAAAAAAAAATGACAGACTCAATAAAGCATCTATGAAGTCTTGCAAAACCTAAAAATTTTTCTTGAAGACTCGAACTTTGAAAAAAAAATACGAAAATGCATTTTTTAGTAACCCTTTTTTTATTAGTAGTAACTTTAAAATTTCTCGATAAAACAAAACAACACCACAAAACCCACACACCCACACACAAAACCCCACACCACAACACACACCCAAAAAAACCCCCACGCAACATGGTGTGTGCCTAAACACTCATAAAAAAAAAAACAAAAAAAAACCGGGTTGTGTTCAAATCGTCCCCAAGTGGGGAAAAAAAAGACGTCCGACCATATCCACATTTTCCCTTCCATGGGAAAAAAAGAACTTGTTTGTGTATGCCCGCTAAAAATTTTAAATGGAAAAATGGAATGCGTCTTTTTTTCCTTATAGAAAAAAGAAATTGTTACCGATATGAAAAAGAAAGAAAAAAATATTCCTGTGATTCAGTACCTAACCAATGCACCCCGGAACGGGGCACGACTTCACGTAAGTGCTCACGTTTTTGGCCGCCATATTAATTTAACGGGGGTGTGAGATTTTGAAGTTTTTTTCTGAGCCTTTGCCAATTTTAAAAAGAAGAAAAGAATTGCATATTGAGGTAAAAGAACTTTCACTTCTTTCTTGGGCTCTCCCCTTTGGGGCCTTTTAAAAAAAATAAATGTGTATTTTCGTACAAACACTGGGCCTTTTTTCTGGACTTTGCCTTTTTCCATTAAAGAAAATTTTATTTGACATACAAAGAACTGGCACCTTTCTGGCTTCTGCCTTTGCCTTGGAGAAGAAGAATGTGTATTTTCATACAAACACAGGTCACTTTTTTTCTGGCTTCTGCCCCTTTCTCTTGTACGGGTGCCTGTGCTGTGTTGGATAACTGTGGATTCCGGGGAAAAAAACCCTGATAGTAAACGTTTTCTAAAATTCATTATTCGTAAACCCGTTTTACCCCCCCCCCAAATCCTGTTTTATATATTCTGGGGTTTTTTTTCAGATAAACGGATTGATTTGGGAAAAAGAGCGAAAAAAAAAATGCAGGGGAAAACTTACAATCCTAAATCATCTTGAAAATATTTACATATTTGATATCCGTGGCATTTTAAACTGCCATCGAAAAAAAATGATTAAAAGAAAAGAAAATTTAAAAGCTAAAGTACCTACATTTCACAAAAACCGCAAGAAAAATAAAAAAAAAACCCAGTATTTAGTGATTGAAAAAAGATACACCTAGTGATTTTTGGGGGAAAAGAGTTTTCGCCTAGTGATTGAGTGAAGCTAGTGAGAGATTGTTTGTGAACACTGAATCATGGTTTTAGTTCAGGTTTGCATCTACATGGCGGGGGGCAAACAATGTGTAACCACCGTTTTTAACCCCCCCCAAAGTGCTTTGGATAGAGTGGGACGCTGGGGTTTCCATATGATTTGAATAATGAAAGACGTGATTTTACACACACACACCCACGCCCACACAAAACACAACAAAAACCCCACACAACAACACACACACACACCACACCACAACACAGCACACACAAAAACAAAGTGCGACTCTACTCTCCCCAAAACCTTGGATGAGACTTTAAACTGAGGCCCCGTGTGCGAACGCACGCAGAACATCTTGCGCACACGTTAAATCCTTTTTTCCCCTTTTTAAAGTAGGCCATCGGTGCCGGTGGAACAATGACAATATTTAAAAATGCATACACACGGGGACCCGAAAGAAAAAAACACATGATTGCTTTTTCCCGTTATCCTCGATATAAAATTAAAAATTAAAAAAAAAAAAAAAACACACACAAAAACCGTTTTTCACGAAGACATTGTAGCATTTATTTACTCAGTTTACTTGTTTTTTTTATTTGTCCTTTTTTATGGTTTCAAGCGTTACGGGAAAAAAATAGACCTTTTTTAAAATATTAAATATTTTTTTTCCCCATTCATCCGTCCACAAAAAACCAAAACCAACTTTTTTTCCCCCAATTATTTGTCTAAAATCACTTTTTAGTAGATAACGTAAAAAAAAGGACAACACTTTTTCCCGTCTGTATTTTTTCGTCCAATTTTTTTCTCTGTCCATGTATTTCCTTGTCCAGGGTCTGTATTTTCTCCATGTCTGTATTCTCTGTCCGGGTGAATTTCTCTGTCCATATCTGAAAAATTCTGTCCGGTATTTCCTGTCCAGTTATTTCTCTGCCATGGGGTTTTTGAATAGATGTTTTCAAAATTTTTGGAACAAACTTGAAAACACATTTTTGGAATCAAAAGCAACAAGAAGCTTGAAAGCTTATATTGGCTCATTTAACAGTGAAATTAAACATAAAACGACACCCCTTTGGGAGCTGCAATGGCAAACCAAAAAACCCAAAACAAAAAAATAAATCAATTGCAATCTTTGCTAGGAAAGGTAACCCAAAGAAATAATCTATTTGTAGATAAAACACACAAACAAAAGGGGGAAAAAAAATACATTTTTTAAAAAAACAGGAAGAAAAGAGAGAGAGATTGATTAAATTGATTTTGGGGAAGTGAATCAGCACTGATGTTAACCCAGGAGAAAAATCTCCCCCGAACGGGAATCGAACCTGGGTTTAAATTGCCACGCAATGTTCCCGACCACTAGCTATCCTCTCCCTGAAAAGAGAAGAGAGGAGAAAAGAGAGAAAGAGAGAGAGAGAGAGAGAGAGAAAAGAGAGAGAGAAAAGAGACACCCTTTGGAAATACCATTTTTAAACAAGGCCAAAATACGTAAGTCAGTTACGATATATTCCAAGGGGAAAAAATCTACATGAACAAGATGATTATCAAAACAATCGGGTTTTATATCAGAAAATTTTTAATTGCTATTCACCTTTAAAAACTATAGCATGCCCTTTTTTAACAATCATACAGACATAGGGGTTTTTTTTTTTTTTTTTTTTTACTCTTTTTTATTGAGGGGAATGGAATAAGCACCATGTGCCCTTTTTTTTTATCCAGTCCCTTTTGTACAGTTTTTTCAATATTGTCATATGTTCTACCGGGGACCACGATGGGCCCCTCTTACGTAAACGGAACAGATTAAACGTTTGCCAAGATTTCTGCGGGGGTTCCCCACACGGGGCCTCGGTTTACAGTCTCATCCGAAAGACTTTGGTGGGAGCATAGTGAGTTAAAAAAGTACTTTAAACCCCGTACGAGACTAATTGGCTACCATATATACAAAAAGTATTATTAAAATCGTTTTTTAATCAGATAAAATTGGAAAATTCAACAATAAAAATTTTTTTTCACATTCCAAACCAGGGCTGCCTTTAAAAAAAAATTTTCAAATGAAAAATTGGGGGGAAGCAAGGAAAAGAGGCATTGCGAGGGGAGGGGGAGTAACTGAGATAGGGCCCAATGCTGGGTGACAACGGAATTTTTTTACGGCCGCCATTTACAAAGATTTTTGCACCGGATAGAGGGCACTCAACTCGGGGGCCCATTATTGTCCCTTTAAAATTTGGTTGTTTGCACTACAATGGGTGTAAAAGTCGCGCATATTAAAAGAATACATAAACACACACACACACACACACAACAACACACACACCCACACACCACACACACACAACAGAAAATAAAATAAATATTTATATAGGGCCCGGTGGGACAAACCCCCGTCAAGGGCATAACCACTTTTTACACATAGACAGATAAACCCCCTCCACCACAAAACACACAAAACCCAAAAACCCCACACACAGGATTGGGGAAACCTAGTGGTCAGAACATTTTGCTCCAATTTGACGATCCGAGTTCGATCCCCGGGCGAGGGGGTTTTTCTTCTGGGGTTAACATCAGTGCGACTCTATTCCCCCCAAAGTCTCTCGGATGAGACTAGAACTGAAAACCGAGGCCCCCCTGGCAAAAGCACGCAAACATTTTTCGCACAAAATTAAATCCTTTTCCCCTTTTCGTAAGAGTCGGCCATCGTGTCCGGTGGGAACAAAACATTTTCAAAACTCAACCACACGGGCGATTTTAAAAAAGCATATGTTGCTTATTCCATTAACCTCGAAAAAAAAATAAAAAATAAAAACAAAGAAATAAACCCCAAAGCACACCTTTGACTTTGCTTTCACGCACAACAACACACAACACACAAAACACACACAAAACACAACACACCACACACATTACAGTTTGACCCCACACACAAACCCCACCACACACAACACCCCAACACACCACCAAAACTAAACAACATTGTGATAATATATAAAATACTTAAAAGAAGACACAAAACAACCACACAACACACCAACAAACACACACACACAACAC
>JASPKP010001750.1:0-26625 GCA_030674155.1 Stramonita haemastoma | reverse complement strand
TGTGTGTGGGTGTGGGGGTTGTGGGTGTTGTGGTGTGGTGTTTGGGGGTGGTGTAGGGAGAGAGAGGGGAGAGAGAGAGGAGGGGGTGGGGGTTGTGTGTGTGGGTGTTTGTGGTGGTGTGTGTTTTTTTGTGGTGGTTGTTACTTTCTTTGATTTAACGTCTGTTCCCCGAAATGTATTAGTGTGTGGGTGTGAGTGTGGGTGTGTGTGTGGTTGTTGTGTGGGGTTTGTGTGTGTGTGTGTGTTGGTTTGGTGGTGGGGGTTTTTGTGGTGTGTGTTTTGTTTGTGGGGCGTGTGGGTTGGGTTTTGGGTAGGGGGTGGTGTGTAGCCAAGCGGTTTTTTTTGGGCCTTGAAAATCTGCTTAAACCCCAGCGATGTGCCCTTTTGTTCTTCAGAAAAACCCAACAAAAAAATTGAAAAAAAAAAAGGGGTACCCCCCCCCCCGATTTTTGGTTTTTAAATTCGGGTTTTAGCCCCAGCCAACAAGAACTTAACATAGCGGTGTTTGGTCTAGGGGTATGATTCTCGCTTTGGGGTGCGAGGGTCCTTTCAAACCCCGGACGAGCCCTACTTTTTTTGTTTGAGGGGTGGGGGGGGGGGGGGGGGGGGGGGGGAAAAAAAAAGGGGAAATTTTTAAGATAAAAAAAAAAAGGGGGGGAAAAAAAACCCCCGTAAACAAAAAATTTAAAAAAAAAAAACCCCAAAGTAAGGTAGATAAAAAAACTAACCAAGGGGGGGGGGGGGGGGGGGGGGGGGGGGGGGGGGGGGGGGGGGGGGGGGGAATAGAATAAAAAAAAAAATGGTTAAACATTTTTAAAAACAATTGAAAAATGGAAGGATCCAAAAGGGCAAGGCAAAAAAAATCCAGTGATAATAAAAGGGGTTTTTAAAAAAAATGGATGGAAGCCTAGAGTTTTTAAATAAGGAATAAACAATCCCAGTAACAAGCTGGCTGTATGAAAGCCTTGACTATACTTAGAAACCTCAAAACCGTTTGCTGACCCTGGTGACGTAAACTTTTTTTTTCAGGTTGACCCCGCCAACGAAGGCTCATTGACGGCGGCGGTTCCCGAATGTTAGGCATTTTAAAAGGCGTGGACAGTCCGGGGCCTGCTTCGCCTTCCAACCCATTTTCCCCAACACAGGAAAAGTGGCCACTTTCTGCCAATCCCACCTTAGCGCTCTCTGTTAGCTTTGGCCCGGTGGGGGGGTGGTGGTGGTGGTGGGGGGTGGTGGGGGGTTTTGGGGGTGGTGGTGGTGGTGGTTGGTGGTGGTGGTGGTGGTTTTGGGGTGGTAAAGATTGTGATGGTCGTGTTTTGTTGTTGCTATTGGGGGTGGGGGTGGTGGTTATAATGATTTTTTTGGTTGTTTTTCTTGTTGCAGTGGTGGGGGTTGGTGGTGGTGGTGTTTGGGGGGGGTGGGGTTAAAAATAATTTTAATTACTGTGATTGGGGCGTGTTTGTTATTTTATTGGGGGGGGGAAAAAGGGGGGTGGGAGTGGTGGAGTCGGGGGAGATCATTGCTTACGGTTTAAGAACCCCAACAGGGAAAGATGTTGATAATGGTGAGGGAAAATGTCAAAAAAAATGATGATGTGATGTGACAATAATGAAAGTATATGTGTTTTCACAATCCGAAAACAGTTATTTATAGCCAATTTTTCACAAAAAACAGTTATCTAGAAAAATAAAAAAAAAAAAAAAAAACCAACTTGGAACAAAAATGTAGACGGGGTTTTAAGGTAACACTCCAGACAGTAGAGGAGAGTGGTTTATCTCCATTTCAGCCTGAACTTTCCTCCGTCTGATAGACCTTAGTGAAGGCCTTAACAAATCTTTGGACAAGACATTCTTGAGTGAAGAAGGCCTTAACACGAATCTTTTGGACAAGACGATAAACCGAGCCCCGATGGAACACGTTTTAAGCGCACAAAAAAGAACCCATGGCAACATTATTCCTGGCAAAAATCTGAAAAAAAGACAACACTCTCTGATAGGGGAACAAATCCCCACACCCCAAGACATGAAAATAATCCCCCAAAATTGGGTGGAACTGCTCTTGAGACGATGCACTCACTTCAGGGAGGCAGCTGGAATTTCAGGCAGAGAAATATGCCGTGAGTGAAAGTGGTGTTTTATCTTTTACATCCTGGATAATGGAATCAGCGCTCTTGTGCTTTTTTGCATCTAGTTCCCGTATGTACGCATTTTATCAATCTTGTCATCTGTTCCCACCGGCACACAATGGCCTACTCTTACGAAAAGCGGAACAGGATTTAACGGTTCACAAAATGTTTCCGCGTGCGTTCGCACACGGGGCCTGGTTTATATCCATCCGAAGGCCCTTTTGGGGGAGATGGAGTCAGCACTGATGTTAACTCCTGGGGAAAAAATTCCCTCGAACGGGAACGAACTCGGGTGGTCAAATTTTGCAAGCGCAATGTTCTGACCACTAGGCTAACCCGTCCCCGTACAGTGCATGGGATAGCGGTACAGACGGGGGAGTGTTGGGTGCCGGCCATGCAACATCTGGAGACCGCTCCAACCCAGAGGTTGGGGAGGAGGGCAGGTCTCGGCTGACCCCTGTTTGACATCAGGTACACTGCACTGTGTTGGCTGCTGACACTGCTGCCATGCCGCGTGCTGTGTGTGACCTTACCCTGTTCCCCTCACCCGGCCTTGTAGTGTTGCTGTTGTTGTTGTTGTTGTTGTTGTTTTTGTGCATCCTCTGACTTTCACATCTGCCACTCAATATTATTCACTTGTTATGGAGTCTGCAAATATTGGTCAAGTCCAGTTTTATTTCATGACTACAGAAGATCTCTAACCTCCCACCAACACCTCTCTAAAAGAAACAACCCACCTCTCAGCCATCATCTAACAACTAAAACATAAGCACAAAATTTTAGAGTTCTGTAAAAAAAAAATTTTTTTGAAACATGGGTATATTTAAAGGGTAAATATTTTTGATGGTTTGATATATTGAAGAACATTTCAATGTAACATAGTGACGATCAGATATCATTTGTCGAGTGGAAAATGTTTCTCTGTTTATTTTTGTTCCCACCTTTATGCACTTGCGCTAACTCTTGCTAATATTAAAACTTAATTTTGATGTCATTTATTTTGGCCTTTTAAAAGACTGCAGAGAACCCTTTTTACATCTGTCTATGATTTGTCCACAGCCTGTAGGCTTTGAGTATGGTTGTCACTTGGCACTAGGATGCTTGAAAGCTAGTTGTTCAGTCTACATGATCTGCTTGTCTATTCGTCTTCTTCTTTGCATTCTTCTTTGCATTCTTCTTCTTCTTTGCATTCTTCTTCTTCTTTGCATTCTTCTTCTTCTTTGCATTCTTCTTCTTCTTTGTAGTCTTCTTTGCATTCTTCTTCTTTGACTTCTTTCCATTCTTTTTCTTTCTGTGTACACTCTTTTCCTTCATTGCACTCTCCCCCCTTGCCCTATCTCCCCCTCTCTCCCCCCCCCTCTCTCTCTCAGTTTAATTGTGTAGGTGCGTGCCTGCGTGTGTGCTTGCGTACGTGCGTGCATGTGTGTGTGTGTGCGTGCGTGCATGTGTGTTAGTGTTAGTGTGTTAGTGTGTTAGTGTGTTAGTGTGTTAGTGTGTTAGTGTTAGTGTTAGTGTGTGAGTGTGTGTGTGTGTGTGTGTGTGTGTGTGTGTGTGTGTGTGTGTGTGTGTGTGTGTGTGTGTGGTGTGTGTGTGTGTGTGAAACTGCATCCCACCTGTTCACGCTGTCCCAACCTACCTCATGCAGATCAGCTGATGGTGTTTACATGGAAATTCACCTGTGTATGTTTGGTACTGACATCACATGGAGTGCAGTGTTGTCACCTGTTTTGAATGTGTTTGATTAACATGACAATTTCGCCCCAACACCAGTAACAGCATCAGCAACATAAAACACGATCTTTCATTATCATTGTTTTCTTCTTAGAGCTATCATCATTATCATCATTCATTTTCTTTGATAATTTCTTTCCTCATGTCTGTCTTTTTTCTCTTTAATTCACCTCTATCCTCTAAGTCAGAATGCAGCTACCTTAATGATGGGTAAAAAAAACGGTTGTATACATAAAATCTCACCATTGGTGAACCTCCAAGATCTAGTAAAGGAACGGGGGGGGGGGAGGGGGGAGGGGGATCACATCTCAATGTTTTCACCCTTTTTCCTTTCCTCGTAAACAGATTGTGTGTGTGTGTGTGGTGTGTGTGTGTGTGTGTGTGTGTGTGTGTGTGTGTGTGTGTGTGTGTGTGTTGTGTAGTTGTGTGTGTGCGTGCGTGCGTGAAATGCGGCGTGCGTCTGTGTGTGTGTGTGTGTGTGTGTGTGCGCGCGCGCGCGCGCGCGTGTGTGTGTAGGTGTGTGTGTACGAAAGTGTGTGGTATGTGCGCCTGTATCCGTGTGTGGAGTACGTACGTGCTTGCGTGCGTGCGTGCGTGCGTTCGTGAGTGAATGCAACGCCCTCTATGTTATAATTTTTTAACACTTTATAATAAATTTTGTCATCAACAGATCGTTCAGAAACCGCAGCCAACCGCAACAACAGCAGGGTCAAGGTCATGGTCAAGGTCAAGACCAAGGTCAGAGAGTTTTGCGGCAGAAGGAGGTGGAGAGGCAGCAGCAGCTGGACGTGGAAAGATGGCTGAAGGACAAGTTCCGGAGGGATTCTTCAGCATGCGCAAAGCCTTTGAGGACAAGGAGCAGAGAAAAAAGGGCATTGTGAGTATGTGCCGAAAAATGGATGACAAAAAAAAAATAATAACGCTTCAACCACTGATTTTCAGAAGTTCTTATTCTGTCAGAGTGTTGGGATATTGTGGTGCATACTTTGAAAAAGAAACCTTAATTAAGGCACTGCCATTTGTCTTTTTTTGTCCTTTGATTCATCTTTTATCTTGGTTTTCCTTTCTTTCCTTTCCCATCTTTTCTTCCACTTGAACACAGACTTGTATTGAAGAAAGAAATCATTAGAGAAAACAGTACAAGTTATCTTAGGATGTAAATGCAGTGTGGGCCTCTGCACTGCTCATTCAAGGTATCATCTGGAAATAAACGTTTGACGTTGACTTTGACTTTGACTTTGACATTGGCTGTGCTGTGGGCCTCTGAACTGCTTATTCAATGTAAAATCTGGAAATAAAAGTTTGACTTTGACTTTGTGCTGTGGCATCTGCACTGTTTATTCAATGTAAAAATCTGGAAATAAAAGTTTGACTTTGACTTTGTGCTGTGGGCATCTGCACTGCTTATTCAATGTAAAAACTGGAAATAAAAGTTTGACTTTGACTTTGTGCTGTGGGCATCTGCACTGCTTATTCAATGTAAAATCTGGAAATAAAAGTTTGACTTTGACTGTGTTGTGGGCCCCAGGTGAGCTATGACGACTTCGTGGAGGTGCTGGGAGAGTTCGGGCTGAAGCTGGAGAAGGGCAGCCTGGGCTCCTTCCTGTCGCGCTGCACGGTGCAGGCCATGGGCAAAGGGGTGCCCTACAGGGAGTTCCTCCACCGCTTCCAGGACCGCAGCGAGGCCGGCATGGTCCACAACGTCCCACCGATGTCAAACACAGGTGCGTGTCGGTCTCCACCCACCCAGTCGGGGATTGGATGTAAAAAAAAAAAAAGCACACGAGTTGCTTATCTATTATCCTCGAATAAAAGAATTTGCCTTGCCTTGCCTTGCCTTGCCTTGCCTTGCCTTGCCTTGCCCACACCCTCACAGCTGTCAGTATTCCCCCACTTTCAGCTCCTCTCAGAGCTAATCATCCCATCCCAGTCCAGCCCAGGTGTGACCACCAGCGGTGCTATTTATAGCAGGACCTGACCACACTTGGACTAGGTAAAAAAGAGGGGTGTGCTAAATTTAGCACTCTTGACTAGGCCCTGCTGAGTGGTGTTGGATTTGTGCACTGTGCTGGCCCTGCTTTCCTTACTTTCACCCCAAGTTGTTTGTTGTTGTTATGATTAAATTAAATTAACGTCCCAGAGGAGGTTTAACATTTAGGGATTGAGGACTAAGTTGTTTGCAGCACTCCTCGTTGTTTTTTTTCTTCCCCCTGTGGGATGCTTGGGGGGGGGGGGGGGGGGCTGTCAGTATCCCCATTTTCGGAAATAGGAAGTACTTTAATGGAAGAAGAATGTGGGAACAGAAAAGGGGATGTTTCAATACATAGGGAACAAACCGGCTGAATAGAGAGAGAGAGAGAAGAGAGAGAGAGAGAGAGAGAGGAGAGAAGAGAGAGAGAGAGAGAGAGAGAGAGAGAGAGAGAGAGGAGAGAGAGAGAGAGAGAGACAGACAGACAGACAGACAGACAGACAGACAGACAGACAGACAGACAGACAGACAGACAGACAGACAGACAGACAGAAGACAGGCAGAAAAACAGACAGATATTAGCCTCGTACTGATATAGCAGTAACGGTGATGATGTTGTGATGATAGTGATAGTAAACCCACGTGCTTGTGTGTATGTGCATGCCTGCCTGCTGTGCCTTCGTGTGCATGCGTGTATATGTGTGTATGTGTGTACAGATTCAACAACCGGCCCAGCAGTGGCGGAGGGAGTCGACGATGAGTGCCCTGGAGAGTCAGCTGATCACCATGTTCCAGAGAGACTTTCTGGCCCTGCTCGCATGTTCAAGTCAGTACACAGTCATGCAGTTTGGGGTTCTACTGATGAATGTTTGTTTTATATATACATGCACATGTGTGTGTGTGTGATTGTACACACACATTCACACACACACACCACACACACACAACACACACACACACACACACACACACACACACACACACACAACACACTCACACTCACACTCACACTCACACTCAAACACACACGGAAGCAGGCATGGACACACACACATATACGTATGCAAGCATGCATGCATGCATGCATGCACACACACAGACATACACGCACGTGCACTTGTGCAAAACACACGCGTGCATACGCGTGCGCGCGCACACACACATACACACACACACAGAGGAAGGAGTAGCTGTGGTAGTATCTGCAGCAGCAGTAGTAGGAGTAGTAGTAGTAGTAGTAGTAGTAGTAGTAGTAGTAGTAGTAGTAGTAGTAGTAGTAGTAGTAGTAGCAACAGCAGCAACAGCAGCAGAAGCAGCAGCAGCACAGCAGTAGTAGTAGTAGTAGTAGTAGTAGTAGTAGTAGTAGTAGTAAGTAGTAGTAGTAGTAGTAGCAGCAGCAGCAGCAACAGTAGTAGTAGTAGTAGTAGTAGTATAGTAGTAGTAGTATAGTAGTATAGTAGTAGTAGTAGTAGTAGCAACAGCAGCAGCAGCAGCAGTAAAGAAGAAGAAGAAGAAGAAGAAGAAAGAAGAAGAAGAAAGAAGAAGAAGAAGAAGAAGAAAGAAAGAAGAAGAAGAACAACAACAACAACAACAACAACAACAACAACAGGAGGAAGAAGAAGAATAACAACAACAACAACAAACAACAACAAACACCTGCTATCCCAACACATTTTTTCACGCTCACTTCCCTCCAACTGTACCAAAGGAAAACCCTTCCAGCATATCACTGTCAATCTCTGTCTCTGTGGCGGTCAGGAAGCTGGATCGTGAGGGCAGTGACCGCGTGAGCCAGGAGGAGTTTCCGGGCGGCCATAGAGAGCCGCCTTCAGCCTGGAGCTGTCTGACGAGCAGTTCCAGAGCTTCCTGGACCAAGTGCCCATGGACGACCTGGGAAACAATCCAGTACGCCAGGTTCATGCAGCAGTTCGACACCAGGTACGTTCACCTGTCGCGTCTGGTTCTGGTCTGTCTGTCAATGGTGGAGGTGGGGGTTGGGAATGAGGTGGGTGGTTTTCTGTTTTGTCAGTTCGTGTTGTGTTGTGTTGTGTGTGTTGTGTTGTGTTGTGTTGTGTTTGTGTTGTGTTGTGTTTGTTGTTTTGTGTTGTGTTGTGTTGTGTTGTGTTGTTCTGTAATGTACTGCGCTTAACCAGGTACATTCCCCAGTCTGGTTTGTCTGTCTGTCTACAGTGGAGGTGGGGTGGGGATGAGGCGGGTGGTCATGCTGTTGTCAGTTTTGTGTTGTGTTTGTGTTTGTGTTGTGTTGTGTTGTGTTGTGTTGTGTTGTGTTGTGTTGTGTTGTGCTGTGTTCTGTTAAGTACTGAACTTAATGGTGCTGTACTCTACTGTACAGTACAATTGTGCATACTGCACAGTACTCCGGTTGTACCGTACTACACTGTACTGTACTGTACTGTACTGTACTGTACTGTACTGTACTGTACTGTACTGTACTGTAATTGTGCTGTACTGTACTGTACTGTACTGTACTGTACTGTACTGTACTGTACTGTACTGTACTGTACTGTACTGTCACAGCAGATGTGTCTGTTTTGAAAACTTGGCTGTTTTGCCCTGAAAAAAGTGTTGTTTTAGGTACAGGAATTAACATTTGTCGCCTCCGTGTCTTTTGAATAATTTTATGTTTTACATTGGTCATGAATTTACTTAATTGATTTTGTCTTTTTATCCTTGGTTCTTTGAATTTTGCGAATTCCATGCTACATATAGGCCAAATGTTTAACATATCATACAAAAGCTTAGCACACATTCATGATGTCATGGTATAAGGGGAGAAGAATCGTGGGTTAAGATTCTAGGCACTTCGTCCTGTGTTACATTAAAAAAAAAAAAAGGATATTTGACCATTTTAGCTGACATATATTGAACACATATTACACGAGTGACAAAAAGAAAGATATACACCTATATATAGCGCTAGTTTGTTTTAATTCAAGTGGAAAATGTATTATATACTATTCAATCCGTTGCTGAGCGTTCCAGAGCTGAACACCCTGGGGTCATTCAGACTCTGTCTCTCTGGTCACCACTTTGGGAATTACCGCGAGGTCATAAAACAGCCCTGGATGAGAAGTTTGACTGTAATGGCTGTTTTCAATTACTTCACCGTAATAGGCAGCCATACTCCAACTTCAGGGAATGATTTCAGTCGAAATACATTTGCTGGATTTAAAAGTGATACTTTATAACAAATCCCACATGACTCGGAGACATCAGAAACAAAATGATTTATGGCTCCTAGAGCCAGATAGCTAAGTGGTCAGAGCGCTTGCTTTCCACAAATCAAAGTTAAGCAACATCGAGCTTGGTTACCAGTTGAGTGGATGACCGTTTGCGCGTCTTGGCTTCAATACAGTTCCCCCAGTTTCCCCCAGCTATAAATGGGTACCTGTCCTCTGTAGGGTCAGGAAAGGTAAAGCAGCGAGGAAGAGGAGATGGGTGCCACCCTCAATATGCTGGCCCCTAGAGAAGCTGAGGTCTCTGACGCCTCGCTCCACTACGCCCACATAGGTTATGGGACACCTTTTCCTTTACGTTTGTTTTAGACATAAAAAGAGACCATTCTTTCCTACGTAGACATACACATCTGTGTTGTGTCCTCCAGAGGCAAGGCCCCCAGTTTGTTTGCCGCAATACCGGAGCCCGTGGACCCAGCAGCAGCAGCAGCAACAGTCCCCCAGGACAACACGGAGGCAGCCCAGAACGGGGAGAGGAGGCCACCAACACTGCAGCTGTAGTGGCTGAGGCCGATGAGGACTTCCATCGTCGCCGCTCTAACCAGGAGCTCTTCAAGGTAGGTTCCCTCGTGGCATGCCAGGGGGCCTGTCTGTATAACAGCACCCCCACCTCCTAGAAATTCTGTGCTAGGGATTCCCTCTTTTCTACTCCTCTCTTTGTGTCTGCCTTGTTTCTTTTCTTCTTGTCAACTCCTTCTTGTCATTTTTCTGCCTTCTTGGCCCATTCTCCCACCTTTTTTTCCAGTTTGTTGTGTGTGTGTGTGTGTGTGTGTGTGTGTGTGTGTGTGTGTGTGTGTGTGTGTGTGTGTGTGTATGTGTGTGTGTGTGTGTGTGTGTGTGTGTGTGTGTGTGTGTGTGTGTGAGAGAGAGGGAGAGAGAGAGAGAGAGAGAGAGAGAGAGGAGAGAGAGAGAGAGAGAGAGAAGAGAGAGAGAGAGAGAGAGAGAGAGAGCGAGCACTCTTGATCTTCTGCACTGAGGCCAGATTTGTTGACATGTTTTTATTTCAAGGAAAATGCAGCAGCAGTGTGTGTGTGTGTGTGTGTGTGTGTGTGTGTGTGTGTGTGTGTGTGTGTGTGTGTGTGTGTGTGCATGCGTGCGTGCGTACGTGCGTGCATGCGTGCGTGCGTGCGTGTGTGTGTATGTGTGTGCGTGTGTGCGTGCGTGCATGCGTGCATGCGTTTATGTGTGTGTGCATGCATGTATGTGTATGTGTGTGTTGTATATGTGTGTGTGTTCCAACAGCTGATCAAGGAGCTGCTGTCGAAGCGATTCCAGGACGTGGAGAAGGCGTTCCACGAGCTGGATGAGACCAACACGCGTCGTCTGACCCAGGATATGATGCACCAGCTCCTCAAAAGGTAACACCCACGTCCCTGCACAGTCACTGGATCAGATTTTGTCTGAACCATCCTTACTGTTGGACATGGGGGACGGGATAGCCTAGTGGTCAGAACATTGCGCTCGCAATTTGACGACCCGGGTTCTATTCCCCGCCGAGGAGATTTTTTTCCTGGAGTTAACATCAGTGCTGACTCCATTGTCCCCAAAAGTCCTCCGGATGAGACTATAAACCGAGGCCCCCTGTGCATGCAGAACATCTTGCGCACATGTTAAACCCTGTTCCGCTTTTCGTAAGATTAGGCCTTTGTGTGCATGTGGGAACAGATGACAAGATTTACAAAACTGCATGCACACAGGGACTGGATGTAAAAAAGCACATGAGTGCTTGTTCCATTATCCTCGATAATAAAGAATCAATCAATCAATCAATCAATCAATCAATCAATCAATCAATCAATAATAAAATTCTGTCTGAACCATTGTTACTGTTGGACATTGTATTAGCATTGAAAAGAAGTCCAATAAATCAGTTTTTGTAGAATGTTAAAGTTAGTTTTTATTCAGCACTGTTAAAATACATTTTTCAGTTTATTGTTTATTCTTTCTTGTCAGATTCTTTTTTTTTTAAATCCTGTCTAAAATCACCCTATATGTAAACAGACCTTAAACTTAAGATATCACAGTCATCTACTTCGTCTTGTGCAGTCTGGTTGGTTGGTTTTTTCTGTGTTAGATTGTTGGGTTTAAGATACTGAACAAACCTCTTATAAAACCACTTTCACAAACGGTATCATCACCTGCAAGGAGAAACTCGTATTTTAAAAAAAAGAAAAGAAAGAAAAGGATGGAAGGAAGGGGAAAGCACTCAACAAAAAAAGCAACAACATCGAACGACTTCCTCTACACCAGTCCCAAAAAAGAAACCCACACAATCCTACAAAAAGCCATTGTGTGCCGGTGGGAACAGGTGACAATATTTACACAACTGCATACACACGGGGACTGGATGGGAAAAAAAGCATATGAATGCTTATTCCATTATCCTCGATATAAAAGAATAAATAAATTTTAAAAATAGATAAATAAATAGATAAATAAATAAATAAATAGATAAATAAATAAATAAATAAATAAAAGTCTTGTTTTTGCAGATTCGACATCAGGCCTGAGATTTCCCGCGGGGAGATTCGAGATCTGTGGCGGACGTTCATCACCAATTCAGACCGCACCCTGGAGTACCTGCAGTTCATCCGCCACTTCGGCTTCTCCATGAGGTCCGCGCCTTCCCCAACGCCAAGCTGCAGCCTCCGCGCCGGGGAGATGCCGACTTCATGATGCGATCCCGAAAACTGAACTGTGCCTCCGACATGCTGCAGGATAACCTCCGCTCCAAGGTCAGAGACTGGTTTACAGGGAAAGTTTACACCTGTTGTGGGTTGTCTTTTTCCTTTCTTTTCCTTTCCTTTCTTTTGTTTTCTTATCTTTCCTCTTCCTCTTCCTCCTCCTCCTCCTCCTCCTTCTTCTTCTCTTCCTCTCCTCCTCCTCCTCCTCCTCCTCCTCCTCCATCTTCATCATCGTCATCATCATCATCATCATCATCATCATCATCATCATCATCATCATCATCATCATCATCATCATCTTCTTCTTCTTCTTCTTCTTCTTCTTCTTCTTCTTCTTCTTCTTCTTCGCATTCTTCGCATTCTTCGCATTCTTCCATTATTCATCTTCGTTTGTATTTGTTGCTGTTTTTCCTGGCTTGCTTCTAGTGAGCTTGGTCATTTTCATACGGTCTGTTCTTGTGGTATGGTTTCTATTGATTACAACGACGTGAAGATCCACAACTATAGCAGCAGCAGGTACTGTTTTGGTATGATTTTTTTTCCTGCAACAGGGGTGTGAGTATAAATTATACTCTGGAATGAATGGGTTCACACAAACACGATCATTATAAACTATTTGTAGAAACCAGATCGTTTTCTCACATAACCGAACAGACAACTTGAATTGGTTTAAAAAGATGTTTATTCAGAAATAAAACACACATAACATATAAAATGATGTTGAGAGCAACAAGCAAATAGCTTACAACACTGCAGATTGTTGACATCATTTCATTGTCCTCACTGTAGAATATTGACGTCATTTCATAGTCCTCACTGCAGATTATTGACATAATTTCATTGTCCTCATTGCAGATTGACATAAATTCAGTGTCCTCATGAGATGACATCATTTCATTGTCCTCATAACATCATTTCATTGTCCTCATGACATCCTTTCATTGTCCTCATGACATCCTTTCATTGTCCTCATGACATCATTTCCTTGTCCTCATGACATCATTTCCTTGTCCTCGTGACATCATTAATTCATTGTCCTCAATGCAGATTGACATCATTTCCTTGTCCTCATGCCATAATTTTCTTGTCCTCATGACGTCATTTCCTTGTACTGATTGCAGATTGACTTCATGTGGGACGACCTGAGGAGGGAGTTCCAGGGCATGGACCCCTACAGCACGGGCTGTGTGTCCAGGGACGAGTTCAGGGAGGTCCTCATCGAGCTCTGCGTCAACCTCTCCGACACCGAGATACAGACCATCACCTCCAAATTCGGCACCAGCGATGACCGGTATGCATGCATGTCACCCTCACCTACCTGTTGGTCTTAATAGTGTTGTTTTTAATTCAGCTATAATATAATATTAATTTTAACCTAGCTGTCGTTTTTTTTCAATTCAGAAATGGGAATAAATCTTGAAAACAAACACCATTTTGGAGTCAAAGCAGCAACAAGCTTGTAGCTTATCTGTTGTGTACTTTTGTTAGGTTTAATCCCTTGCCATACCCAGTAAGATTTTAAGATGGTAAGACAACCATGAGTACAGCATATGCATGCCATTCTTATTCAGTTATTGAATGTAAAATATACAGAAAAGAGGTCTAGGTAAAAAGCTTTAAAATGAAGAATCCGAATACTTCTCTGTTCCCTGCGTTCCCTGACTGGGTAGGATGCGTTGTTCTTGGTCTTTTCCTGTGCTTGTAACTCTGCAGGGAGTCTGCATATTGGCCTCAACTGGCACAGTCCGGTTACAGGGTAACTCCTTTGTTATTATTGTGGTGATCTATATGCACGTCCTAGCGGAGATTTCCGACCCAGGGACTGTTTATGATGTATGCTGGGTATGTTCATATTTCGTAACCCACCAAACACTAACTTGAATGCTAGGATTTTTAACATGCATATGGCATCTCCCACATGTATAGGCCTATATACAAGAAAGGAGGTAAACATACTGGCAGGTCTGCAGTTTAAGTTAACATGGGAACTCGTAAACATCCCCACCCTTGATTTACCCGACACTGCTGTCTGACAGGGTTTCCTACGTGGAGTTTCTGAAGCCCTTCGCCCTGAGGAAGCAGACATGGCGGCACGGCAACAACATGCTGTCGCTGCTGCAGCACCCACAGCCAGAGCTACCTATCACAGACATCGTGGAGCCGCCACAGAAAGGCTTGCATGGCATCACCTCCAAACTGAGACAAAAGGTTGGAAGTTTTTATTATTATTATTTTTTTATATTATTATTTTATTATTATTATTATTATTATTATTATTATTATTATTATTATTATTATTATTATTATTATTATTATTATTATTATTAATAATTCTTTTATATCGAGGATAATGGAATAAGCACTCATGTGCTTTTTTACGTCCAGTCTTCGTGTGTATGCAACTTTGTAAATCTTGTCATCTGTTCCCACCAGCGCACAATGGTCTACTCTTACGAAAAGCGTAACAGGGTTTAACCTGTGCGCAAGATGTTCTGGGTGCGTTCGTTCACAGGGCCTCGGTTTATAGTCTCATCCGAGGGACTTTTGGGGAGAGTGGAGTCCACACTGATGTTAACTCCAGGGGAAAAATCCCCTTATACGGGAGTCGAACCCGGGTCGTCAAATTGCGAGCACAATGTTTATTTATTTATTTATTTATTCTTTTATATCAAGGATAACAGAATAAGCAATCATGTGCTTTTTTTCATCCGGTCCCCGTGTGTATGCAGTTTTGTAAATGTCATCTGTTCCCACCGGCACACCATGGCCTACTCTTACGAAAAGCGGAACAGGATTTAACGTGCGCAACATGTTCTGCGTGAAAGATGTTCTGACCACTAGGCTATCCCCTATTTGGGTCCACTGTGTCCTGTCCTCCAAGGTTCTTTTTTTTAATGGTTAATTGTTTTGTTTTATTTTCTTTTTCTTGATGGGGTTTTACGTTTTGTTTGCTGTTTGTTTTCTCCTGTACCCGGATAAGCATATACAGGGGGAAAAAGGGGGGAGGGGGGTAAATTCATGATACCCCAAACAAAGACTGGTGTTATATCAAGGGGAGATAAGCGTCTCCCAGAGACCAGGCTAAACATTTTCAGTGTGGCTTTGTTATACTCTTTTAGTGGAAATGGGAGAATAGTAGCATTCTTTGTGTGCATGCCCACAAATGAATACAAGCATGCACATGTATATTATATGCATGACAAACTTACATTCGCAGGTACACATAATTTACACAATGTTTGCATGCGAGCCTGTGCGAGTGCATGTTGCAGGCACACAGACATACCCTCACAGGCTCGGCACTGGCTAGCACACCTATTCCTAATGCCACTATCTTCATCACCACTCTCTGTCTCTGTCTGTCTGTCTGTCTGTCTGTCTGTCTGTCTGTCTGTCTCTCTCTCTCTCTCTGTCTGTCTGTTTGTCTGTCTGTATGTCTCTGTCTCTGTCTGTCTCTGTCTCTCTGTCTCTCTGTCTCTCTGTCTCTGTCTGTCTGTCTCTCTGTCTCTGTCTCTGTCTGTCTGTCTGTCTGTCTGTCTGTCTGTGTTTCTGTCTGTCTCTGTCTCCCTCCATCCCTCCCTCTCTGTCTGTCTGTCTCTGTCTCTGTCTCTGTCTCTGTCTCTGTCTGTCTGTCTGTCTGTCTGTCTGTCTGTCTGTCTGTCTGTCTGTCTGTCTGTCTGTCTGTCTCTCTCTCTCTCTCTCTCTCTCTCTCTCTCTCTCTCTCTCTCTCTCTCTCTCTCTCTCTCTCTCTCTCTCTCTCTCTCTCTCTCTCTCTCTTCTTTAAATCATTATTGAAAGAAATGAGGCAGCCAGATTCAATATTGCACAGACGTGTGAAGTACTTAATGTGTGGGTGTACGCACATGCGTGCGTGCGTGTATTATATATATATATATATAATATATATATATATATATATATATATATATATATATATATATATATATATATATATATGTGTGTGTGTGTGTGTGTGTGTGTGTGTGTGTGTGTGTGTGTGTGTTGTGTGTGTGTGTGTGTGTGTGTGTGTGTGTGTTTTGGGATGTGTGTGTGTGTGTGTATTGTGTGCTGTTTGCGTGCATGCATGCATGTGGTGTGTGTGTGTGTGGTGTGTGTGTGTGTGTGTGTGTGTGTGTGTGTGTGTGTGTGTGTGTGTGTGTGTGCGTGCGTGCTTGTTTTGGGATGTTTGTGTGTTTGTGTGCTGTGTGCGTGCATGCGTGTGTTTTGTGTGTGTGTGTGTGTGTGTGTGGTGTGTGTGTGTGTGTGTGTATGCGTGTGTTTTGTGTGTGTGTGTGGTTGTGTGTGTGTGTGTGTGTGTGTGTGTGTGTGTGTGTGTGTGTGTGTGTGATCATTCAATGAATATTTCCAACCTTCCATTCCAGTTGGCCGGTGACTGGAAGAACATACGCCGGGCTTTCCGGAAGCTGGATGTGAGTGGCAACGGCTACCTGTCCCTGCCGGAATTCCGGTCCGTCCTCAAACTGGCCAACATCTTACTGGACGAGGACGAAGTGTACCACGTGATGACGGAATTTGACCGTGACCTCACCGGCAAGATCCACTACGAGAAGTTCATAGACGAAACCTTCAAACCGGAAACACGCCGCAGCATTCGTTCCAAGCCAGAACAGAAAGCCTGAAACTGTCTTTTGTGATGTCCTTAAAAAGTTAATAGCCAGTGGTAGCTTATTCTTTCTTGTGTATAATCATCCTGTAGGAATAATTGGTTGTGATTTTTTTTTTATGGGGTTGATTGCTGCTGCCGTTGTTGTTGTCCCTGGGAGTATTAGTGAGGGTTTTTATTTTCTCTTTTTTTTTTTCCAGTTATAGTGGTAACTGACGTTGTGATTAATGGAGATGGAGATTCTTTAGGGGAGTGAGATTCTGGGAAATATGTGTGAAATTTGGCGCTTCTTCAGAACTGAAATTTGGTAGAGTGGCAGATGGATAACATGATACTTTTTGGGTTGGGGGTGAAAGGATGCAGTCTGTTTTGGCTACACTTATTTTACCTAAGTTTGTTCCGCTTACATTCTTTTTGCCTAAATTTGTTTTGCCTACATTCCTTTCGTTTCGCTGAAGTTTAGTCCATGTAGGCAATTTTAAAAAAAACAAACTGTAGTTTCTCTACAATTTCATTCTTTTGATAATTGCCATTGCGCCCATTCTGTGTATACGTATGGACTGATTAAAACGAGTTAAAGCATCAGTAGTGAGGCAGTGTTAGCCACTAGAATGTCTGTTAGAATGCCATCAAGTAAAGAATCTTCTCCTCTGTTAGCCACAGCGTCAGTTGCTGGTATTCTGTGATCCATCATCAGTGACTGGTTCCTGTACCAGTGATCATGACTGGGAAAGCAATCTTTACTGAGGTGGGCACTTTACACTTTAGTGTTGCTTACTTGGGTGTCTGTTGTTCATCTCCATTGCTTCTGAATGAAAACTGGACTGGTATATCAGGACTGAAAGTGTGTGTGTGTGCATGATTCATGGTAAATAGGTCTTGTTCTTACCCCCTTTACTTGATGTTTCACTTTAAACCGATTGACATCATCAAAACAGTATTAGCCTGTCTTTGCACTAATGGATATTAATAAAGGTAACTGCAGGTGCATAATCTTAATCATTTTGAGCGTGTATGTTTGTTCTGTTAATACCTTAGTGAACCAATTAATCGACTTTTCATTGCATCAACTGTAACCATAGAGGACTTGCCTGTACTGTCTCAGTAGATAGATGTGAGCTTTTTCTGAGGGTGTGACTTGGATCGTGATGTGTATATGTATTTTCAAATATAGGGCCTTCGGCTGTTGTGTTATATTATTATGCTTTGCTCTCATACACGTAATATTTATGTCTATTTATATTGACATTTTGGAGTGATTCATAGAGTTATTTTCAAGTATTGTGATCATGTACCCCTTGTCTGTGATAAACATATCAAATTTCATGAAGTTGTGGAAAAGTGATTTGTCACTGTATTGCAGATTGGTTTATAAGGATGTTGTATGCTTACTTGTACAGCAGTACTGTTATAACATTTTGTAACGCCTTGTGTGGAGTGGAGTAGTATACATAGGTGTTTGGCCCATTTTAATTACACCCACCATCCTCTCTCTCTCTCTCTCTCTCTCTCTCTCTCTCTCTCTCTCTCTTCTCTCTCTCTCTCTCTCTCTCTCTCTCTCTCTCTCTCTCTTTCTTTCTTCTTTCTTTCTTTCTTTCTTTCTCTCAATCTTTAAAGAAGATGTTTGAAATAAGTATTTTGGCCTGTGATAAAACTTCCTGTCCATAATCTGGTTTTTCTTCATATAACATGTGATGTTTTGGCATGCTTGTCTCCAGTTTATATTGTTTTCACCATCTGTGCCGTGTTTTAAGTCTGTTTTAAATGTATGCATCAAACATATGTGCAAAGAGTCTATTTAAACTGCTGCTAAAATCTGTGATATCTATTGGGATGTTTTCTGTTCATCTGATTTTTTTGTCAGGAAAAGAATTCCATGTCTGTTCCTACCATCTTCAAACTTTATTTATGGGAAATAGCGGTTGGGTTTTGGCCAAGAAGTGTGAAATATGTAATGAAAGAAGATGTTATTAATATTTCATCATTACATCTAAAATGCTGCCAGGAAAAGAAAAAAAATATACGTATTATTGTACATTGTTCATGTTGTTGTTGCTGCTGCTGTTGGTGTTGGATATGCTGGTACTGTACCATAGTTGTTTTATTAACATAATGATTTGTGTAGACATTTCATGATTTAAAAAAAACAACTCTGCTTGGAAAGACTGTGTTATTGCACTTTGCCAAGGTTTAGATGTATCACTCACTCACTCTTTTTGTCAGTCTGTCTCTCTGTTTCTGTCTGTCTGTCTGCCTGCCTGTCTGTCTAGCTGCCTAGCTGTCTAGCCGGCTGGCTGGCTGGCTGGCTATCTCTCTCTCTCTCTCTCTCTCTCTCTCTCTCTCTCTCTCTCTCTCTCTCTCTCTCTCTCTCTCTCTCTCTCTCTCTCTCTGTAGAAAGCCTGTTTTTTTTGTTTTTTGTTTTTGAGAAAGCCTGTGTTATTTCCCTTCAATTACTATAGTAGAATGGCTTTATGATGTAAGAATGTTTGTTCAACAATGGAATCCCTTGAGTGCCTTTAGTTTTATTGTCTATCATTTACTTTACTTAAAGGGAAAAAAATCAGAATTTGTAAAGCACGTTGTGTGCTTATGGAGTTCATTATTTCAATTCATTTCTTTACTTGTGCTATTCTTATGTGTTTGACTGAAGTAACTGATTCGTTTATAATCTATCATTTCAATCATCTAACTGACTTGCCTTTCTTTAGTTTTTTATTTCTTTTATTCATTTACACTGGCATTTTCAGTATTTTCTTGTCGCTAGTAGACTACTTGTGCTTAGATTCAACATAAAACAAAAAATGTAAAGTAAGTAAACATTGCATGGGGGTTTGGACATTTGCAGCTAACAATATTTGAGATGTACAAATAAAGGTTGTAGAAAAAAAGAGCTTTCACTGTATTGAAGTATCTTATGTCTGTGTTGTTCATCATGTTTGAATTTAGACAGTGAATCTGCCTGTCTGCTCTCTGTCTCTGTTTCTGTCTCTCTATCTCTGCTCTACGTCTCTCTCTGTATCTCTCTCTCTCTCTCTCTCTCTCTCTCTCTCTCTCTCTCTCTCTCTCTCTCTCTCTCTCTCTCTCTCTCTCTCTCTCACACACACACACACACACACACATACACACACAGAAAAGAGAGAGAGAGAAGAAGAGAGAGAGAGGAGAGAGAGAGAGAGAGAGAGAGGAGAGAGAGAGAGAGAGAGAGAGAGAGAGAGAGAGCAGACAGAAGACAGACAGACAGACAGACAGAGACAGACAGAAAAGACAGACAGACACAGACACAGAGAGAGACACAGAGAGAGACACAGAGAGAGAGACACGAGAGAGAGACAGAGAGAGGAGAGAGAGAGAGATAGAGAGAGAGAGAGAGACAGAGACAGACAGAGAGAGAGACAGAGGAGACAAGGCAAGGCAAGGCAAATCAAGGCAAGACAAGACAAGGCAAATTCTTTTATTTCCAGAATAATGAATAAGCACTCGTGTGCTTTTTTTTTTTTTACATCCAGTCACCACCCTTATCAGGGATAAGATCAAGATAAAAAAAAAACCCTCCTCTAACTAAACAACAACAATAATAATGATTCAAATGCAAGAGAGAGAGAGAGAGAGAGAGAGAGAGAGAGAGAGAGAGAGAGAGAGAGAGAGAGAGAGAGAGAGAGAGAGAGAGAGAGAGAGAGAGGAGA
The DNA here is from genome assembly GCA_030674155.1 of Stramonita haemastoma. Taxonomy (NCBI): domain Eukaryota; kingdom Metazoa; phylum Mollusca; class Gastropoda; order Neogastropoda; family Muricidae; genus Stramonita; species Stramonita haemastoma. The sequence goes on along the minus strand of JASPKP010001750.1, from coordinate 6,552 downwards.
GATTTATTCTTTTATATCGAGGATAACAGAATAAGCGATCATGTGCTTTTTTTCATCCGGTCCCCGTGTGTATGCAGTTTTATAAATATTGTCATCTGTTCCCACTGGCACACGATGGCCTACTCTTACGAAAAGCGGAACAGGATTTAACGTGTGCGCAAGATGTTCTGCGTGCGTTCGCACACGGGGCCTCGGTTTAAAGTCTCATCCGAAGGACTTTTGGGAGAGTGGAGTCAGCACTGATGTTAACACAGAGAGAGAGAGAGAGAGAGGAGAGAGGAGAGAGAGACAGACAGACAGACAGACAGACAGACAGACAGACAGACAGACAGACAGACAGACAGACAGACAGACAGATACAGACAGATACAGAGAGACAGACACAGAGACACAGAGACAGAGGGAGACAGAGAGAGGGAGACAGAGAGGTACTGAACTACAAATGTGAATCGTCCAGTTTCGATACTAAATGTATCTGTTTTTAGTTTGTGTTTCAAATGCCCAAAAGGCACGAGAATTCGGTGTCAATCTGCTGATACATCTATCAGTGATTAATACTGATTTGAACTTGAATGAGGAAAGGGGAAGGGGGGGGGGATTATCCATATTTGTCAATCAACAGCTCAATCGCACTTTTAAAAAAAAGTTGCTGATGGGTTCTCGTTTATAATCACCGATGACCACTAAACAGTAAGATACCTTGTGATACAAATCAATCACAAGGTAAAGATACCTTGTGATACACATCAATCAAAAGGTAAAGATACCTTGTGATACACATCAATCAAAAGGTAAAGATACCTTGTGATACAAATCAATCACAAGGTAAAGATACCTTGTGATACAAATCAATCACAAGGTAAAGATACCTTGTGATACAAATCAATCACAAGGTAAAGATACCTTGTGATACAAATCAATCAAAAGGTAAAGATACCTTGTGATACAAATCAATCAAAAGGTAAAGATACCTTGTGATACAAATCAATCACAATCTTCAAACCAACCTCGGGAACTAAGACATGTTTAACACTGTAATATTGAACTGACACAAATCATTCTCAGTACAACTGAATTCTTAATTACACGAAGCTCTGTTCATCCTGATTATAGATCCAGGGTCAGAGGATAGGCCTAGTGTCTCTATTAAATATTGCCAAATCAATACTACCGTCAATACTCCGACAAAAGGCTTGCACACACATGTATCTAATTGATACGAGGTCTCACAGCCTACCCACAATGTAGTTGAGTACAGCTGTGTCATGTAGGCCTATGCTAAAGAAGGCGGCAGATGTTGAAGGTTGATAATAAAGCACAGGGATGCGGCACCAGGAGTGTCCAATATTGAAGGCCCACACGGCAAAGTCAACGGAGTTCCTTCACACCAGATGGTTTACCTTACAGTATTAACTGTGGGGGTGAATTTACGTTACATTGCCGCCATTCTTCTCTCTCGGTTGTTTTCTATTCATTTTTTAAACAGATTATAAAAAAGGTAAAGGTAAAGGTGTCCCATAACCTATGTGGTCTTAGGGGAGCGAGGCGTCAGAAACCTCAGCTTCTCCAAGGGCCAGCACATTGAGGGCGGCGCCCATATCCTCTTCCTCGCTGCTCTGCCTCCCCTTAAATTTAATCTTTGATCAATCATTTTCAAAATGATTGAGAAGTTGTAAGTGGTTACCTGCACTTGTTTTTCTCCACTACGTTTTTTTTCTCCACTACGTTGTGTGTATAGAGGAGAGAGTCCCCAGATACCGTTGACATTTTCTCAAAAACAACAAAAACCAAGACAATTTTCAAAAACGTATTTATATAAAGTGATTGTTCCACAACATCCATAGCACATTTGGTTGAATGTCAAAACTAACATATGTTATTTCAATGTTCGGTATTACAGCACCTATTCCCCGGGTGGGTGGGTGAGTGGGTGTGGGATTGTGTGCTTGTCTGTACATGTGAGTGTCTGTGTGTATGTGTGAGTGCCTGTATGTCTGTGCGTGGGTGGGTGTGGGTGGGTGTGCTTGTCTGCATGTGTGAGTGCCTGTATGTTCGTGCGTGCATGCGCGTACGTTCGCTAGTGTATTTAAACTGGTTAAAGTTATTTGTGATTTGTTGCATGTCCTAGCTTTGTTATGTTACGCATTTTGAAAGTCTGTCTTGACATTAATGTTCGGTCAGCTGTGAACTATGTGTTTGAGAATACATATCTATCTCTTTTGTTTAAATGATTATCAATAAATCCAGTCGGAGATAATGCATTTTCATGAATGTATCCCGTTGGTGATGGTGGTTTGTGGGGGTAGGGGATTGCTATTAGCCTACCTTTTCTTATCATAGGGTGGTGTTTTTTTTGTTTTTTTATAGCTATATTCCCTAATCAGAGCAAGGGCCAGATGAAAAAAGTATGTAATACTTACACTTTAACCCTTGAAAAATAAAGATTATTCATTCATTCATTCATTCATTCGTTCATTCATTTATTCATTCATTCATTCATTCATTCATTCATTCATTCATTCATTCATTCATTCATTTCATTCTCTCTCTCTCTCTCTCTCTCTCTCTCTCTCTCTTCTCTCTCTCTCTCTCTTCTCTCTCTCTCTCTCTCTCTCTCTCTCCTCTCTCTCTCTCTCGGTAAAACGTTTCCTTATCAAGCTTTTTAATACCATATTCAGCAAAGGTATGTACCCACATGCTTGGTCAAAGGCTGTTATAATACCAATTTATAAGAAAGGAAATCTAAACAATGTAGATAATTACAGGGGTGTTTCTTTGCTAAGTATCTTATCAAAATGTTATACATCAATACTAAACTTAAGACTTTATGCCTGGCTAGAGAAAAACTCTCTTATTTGTGAGAATCAAGCAGGATTTAGGAAAAAATACTCTACCGTTGATCAGATATTTAACCTGTATGGAATAGTTCAAAAGTACATGTCTAAAAAAGGTAAAAAATTATACGTAGCTTTCGTTGACTTCAAGAAAGCTTTCGACTCAGTAAGACATGAAAAGCTTTTTGAATGTATCAAAACCCAAGGAGTAAGGGGTAGATTTTTTGCTTCATTATCAGCTATGTATACATCGTTGCTTTCTTGTGTTAGAGTTAATGATAAACTATCAGAGTTTTTTGAGTGTCCATTAGGTGTTAGACAAGGATGTGTATTAAGCCCTACATTATTTACAATGTTCATTAATAAGTTAGCTGATCACATGAATGAAAATGGCAGACATGGGATCCAGATGTTACCGGATGTTTTTGAATTATTCATTTTGCTGTTTGCCGATGATGTGGCTCTACTCTCAGTTACGCCATTTGGGTTGCAACAACAACTGAACATTTTGCAAACTTTCTGTGATGATATGCAGCTAAATGTAAATATTGATAAAACTAAAGTAATGGTTTTTAGAAAAGGTGGGTTTCTTGCAAAACATGAACAGTGGTCCTATAATGGTGTTAAGTTAGAAGTAGTTAATCAGTATTGTTATTTAGGTTTTACTTTTACAACAAAGATTAGTACAAAGTTGGGCACTGAGAACCTAGTTCTAAAAGGGAAAAAAAGCAGTAATTCAGTTAAACAAAGCTTTCAATAGATATAAAGAGATGAATGCAAGCACATTTTTTAAGGTATTTGATGTCAAAGTTCAGCCAATTTTGTTATATGCTTCAGAAATATGGGGATTGGGTAGAATGGACCACATTGAAAAAGTTCACCTGACTGCATGTAAGAGATTTCTAGGAGTACCAACAAGAACACCAAATAAAATGGTATATAGTGAATTGGGTAGATATCCGCTTTATATCAATTCTTACACAAAAGCTCTTAGATACTGGTTTAAATTATTGCAACTGAGTCAAAACAGGTTACCTTATTATGCCTACCAAATGTTAGTAGAACTAGATAGGAATGGAAAAGATTGTTGGGCTTCAAAGATACGAGAAATTCTGTGCTACACTGGATTTAATATTGTATGGTTGCAACAAGGAGTCGGTGATGTAAAAGCTTTTTTACGTGTATTCAAGCAGAGATTAGTTGATATGTTCATCCAAGAGTGGCATGGAACCATAACAGATAAGGAGAGATATGAAAACTATAGATCATTCAAAAGTATCTTTGAAAAAGAAAAAATACATCAACTTTATTGACACATACTGTTTCCGAGTTGCTATTACACAAGTTAGGTTAAATGTTTTGCCTCTAAATAACAATGTTTTTAGATATAGTATAAATGAACACGAAAAAGCTGTGTCCGTTTTGTGCGACTCAAACTCGAAAATGAAGCCCATTTTTTGCTAGAATGCTCAATGTACTCTGATTTAAGAGAAAAGTTTTTATCTGAGTGTATCAGTATGTCAATACCAGATTTAATCAAAGCATCAAGCAAAGAACACACTCACTATTTATCCAGATACATTTTTCACTCCATTAATAGAAGGAAGAATTTGTTATATCAAAATATTATTTAAGGTAGTGATGTGCATAATAAGCTGTGTTTCAAATACTGTTGCTGTCTTTCTAAAATGAGGTATTGCATTTTGACAGTGCGATCTAGAGGTGTGTTATCATTATTGACGCAGTATAATGTGTTTTTCAAGTTCCAAGCTCGTTCAAGATAGGGTTATTGCGATCATTCCTCACAAGGAATTCGCTTTTTGTTGTATGAATTATCACAATATCAGTATTTTGTTTCCTCCCTCCCCCCACTCCATGTATTGTGGCCTAAGGCCAATGTACAGATTAAACCTGTTCAGTGTTCAGTGTTCAGTTCTCTCTCTCTCTCTCTCTCTCTCTCTCTCTCTCTCTCTCTCTCTCTCTCTCTCTCTCTCTCTCTCTCTCTCTCTCTCTCTCTCTCTCTCTCTCTCTCTCTCTGTAGCTTTTTGCTATCTGTCCTCTATTTTACTCTATCCCATGTACTTAATCATAATCAGTGTAGCCTATCTGTCTTAATATTAATGTTCGAATCAGTTGGGGGTTATGTGTTTATAGAACACATATCTATCCATTTTCTCAAAATAATTATAATCAATGTATCTGTTTTTGAAATCAATGTTCAAGTCAGTTGACAATTATGCGATGTTTGATTCGATACACATTTGTTATCACTGTTGCAGTTGGGTTGGTTTTTTTCTAGCAGGGGGTTGTTGCTCTTTTTTAGTTTTGCTTTTTGTTTGTTTTTGTTGATAGTTCCTAATCAGATCAAGGGCTGCAAGAAAAAAAGTATATAAATGATTATTCTGTAACCCTTGGAAAATAAAGAGCATTCCTTCAATCATTCATTCATTCATTCATTCATTCTCTCTCTCTCTCCTCTCTCTCTCTCTCTCTCTCTCTCTCTCTCTCTCTCTCTCTCTCTCTCTCTCTCTCTCTCTCTCTCTCTCTCTCTCTCTCTCTCTCTCTCTCTCTCTATACATAAAAAAAAACACAATATGACATGTTCGCCAATGACACGGCCTTACATGTATGTATTTCTGATGTTCACCACACGTGTCATTTTCCGCAAAAAAAACCCCATTAAACCACTCACAAAGGGGACAGTTATGTTCAAACCACATGTCTCTGCATACCCCCCCCCCCCCCCCCCCTCAAAAAAAAAAAATAAAAAAAAGAAAGAAAGAAAACGAAACAACAACAACAAACAACAAAACAACGAATAGATAAATAATAAGACACAAGCCACATTTATTTGAAACCTAAGATTTTGCCCTGTGTTTTCATCTGATATAGATCTGTCCCTGCCCTGAAATCCCCCACACACTGCCAAAGAGTATAACCTTTGTGTGTGTACGCGCATGTGTGTGTGTGTGTGTGTGTGTGTGTGTGTGTGTGTGTGTGTGTGTGTGTGTGTGCACGCGCGTGCGCCCACGTGTTTATGTGTGTGTGTGTGTGTGTGTGTGTGTGTGTGTGTGTGTGTGTGTGTGTGTGTGTGTGTGTGTGTGTGTGTGTGTGTGTGTGTGTGTGTACATCTGGATTATTTGTTAAAACTATCAGTTGTTATCGGTTGCTTGTGTGTTGAAAAGGTTGAATGCAAGCGCTTTGATTTTGTGTGTGTGCAAGATACAGCGCTACATAAATTCCATGTATTATCATCATCATCATCATCATCATCATCATCATCATCATCATCATACATTATTATGATTATGATTATGATTATGATTATGATTATTACGATTATTATTACGATTATTATTACGATTATTATTATTATTATTATGATTATTATGATTATTATTACGATTATTATTACGATTATTATTACGATTATTATTACGATTATTATTATTATTATTATTATTATTATTATTATTATTATTATTATTATTATTATTATTATTATTATTGCTGCTGTTGTTGTTGTTGTTGTTGTTAATGTTATTATTATCATTATTATTGTTAACCACCAGGCAACATTAAGATATTACTATAAAAAAAAAGTGAAATTCACACGTCATAGAATTGCTAACAACCTATCCTGGTCGAAATATTTAGAGTTCATGAGTGTAAATATTGCTATAAAGTAAGACTAAATATTTCTAACCTCTACTGGTTA
>JASPKP010001749.1:20000-22500 GCA_030674155.1 Stramonita haemastoma | reverse complement strand
CATACTAAGTTTTCATCCACTGTAGCATTTCCCTGCTAACCAGAAGCAAAGGTGCTGATGGTGGCTATAACGTTGAGAAATGCACGTAGGCTGCCCGGCCACACGTTTCATTCGCTCATTTGTATTTTTCTGTCACCTCATGAATATGCGATGAGGGGGGGATATGTACCGAGAGAGCAATCCTTTAGTAGTTACATCATGCCGTTTAATAGCTAGAACGACATGATCTCAGTTCGCAAGAAGATCTAAAAAAATTTTTTTTGTAAAGAAAGAGGTGTGTGTGTTGGTGTAGTGTAGTGTAGTGTAGTGTAGTGTAGTGTAGTGTAGTGTAGTGTAGTGTAGTGTAGTGTAGTGTAGTGTAGTGTAGTGTAGTGTAGGTAGAGTAGAGTAGGTAGAGTAGTATGTGTGTGGAGGGAGGGAGGAGAGAGAGAGAGAGAGAGAGAGAGAGGAGAGAGAGAGGAGAAGAGGAGAGAGAGAGAGAGAGAAGGGGGAGAGGGTAACGAATACAGGTAATGCAAAAATAGATGAGGAGATAAAAAGAATAATGGCCGTGAGAATGAATATGGTATTAACAATGATTGTCTATGTGTTTCTAATTATAGTAGTATGGGAGAGAGGAGAGGAGAGAGAGAGAGAGAGGAGAGGAGAGGAGAGGGTAGCGAATACAGGTAATGCAAAAATTGATGAGGAGATAAAAAAGAATAATGGCCGTTGTGTCACGCTCCTTAAGGGAGTGTGAAGAAAACCCCACCCATACCCACTCTATCTAACTTCCCGACAACAACAAACGCAGAACACAGAGGAGAAATTTCCAATCTTTACTATCCAATTTTGATGATAATGAAAATCAACAATCAAAAAAATAACAAGGCAAAACCAACGCACCAAAATACACTTCCTCACGCTCACAAAAATCTTATATAGTAAACAACAACAACAAAAAAAAATAACAATGCAAAAATCACACGCAAAAAATGTACAAGTTTTCACACCCACATACAACCGCACTCTAATCTAAGTATTATACATCAACTGTAATTTAAGGTCCTGTATTTCTCACAAAACAGTCTTTGAAGTCCAAAATGAATTAAAAAAAGAAACACGCAAAAACCACACACCAAAAGAATCACTTTCCTGACAATACGATGGAGAAGACAAGCAGACGAAGAAGACGTGCTGAAGACAAGGTACAAGGTAGGACTTGATGACTGGAGGTAAACAGGGACTGGTGGCGGACAGGAACTGGTGGTAAACGGAAACCTGTAAAAGGCGATACTTAATAATCCTCCACATACACTGGTAACTAAAGTTATTTCTTGATTCTTTTTAGTTTGGCAAAATACCTGTCTCTCCACATTCAAGGATTCCACCTGGTACTCGGGAAAAATATATATATCTATGTACCTTAATCTAATCCACATTCAACACCTCATAATAGCTATTAACATCCAAATAGGTTTAATTCAAAAACATTCGAAAGACTCTGTCATGAAGCATATTTATAACAAAACAATATCAATCCATACTTACCATCAAACACACTCAATTGCACTATCTCGCACATAACTCAAAAATTTCCATATCAATTCCAACGTAAAACAATGCTGAGTATTACAAAACACAATGAAAACCCTTTCCCCACGAACCATTGATGTTTAAAAAACAAAACCAAACAACAACAACACATAACTAAGGATAAATACCCCTACGTTCGCTATACACCAATACTAGTGTTACTTCACGAAAGATAAATATAATTCAGAACAAAACGCTCACGATATGCTTATATTTCTTCAGTCCAGATGTTTAATTAACAACAAGAACCAATACCCATTATCAGAACCAAAACAACAACACACCAAAACCACGCGGAACCAGACATAACTACGACAAGTACAAACTCTCACCTGTCACTGGAACTGATATGGCGCACTCCTGCACCCCAACCGACGTGACTAGACGAACAAGCGACAAACAGTGACGAAGAACAAAGAACGAAGGCAGGAACTGGAGAGTGAAACCTCCTACGAGGCGTAGGCTCTCTCCTGCCTCTCGAACGGAGCCAAAACTAGATCTACGTGGCGCCCAACAGCTAAAAAACTGGCACGGCGACCACGTCCTCCTGCTCAGCCTAAGCCTGCAGCCGCTCCGCTGATCTGACCGTTAGATCTACTCTCGCTGCGGAACTTCTCGAGAGATCTCGCCTAAGCCTAGATCTATACGAAGAGAAAAGGAAATGAACATAGACAGCTATCACACACAGAAGTAAGTGCAGAAAATGCACGCACTGGACAACTAGCCACTATACACGTAAAACGAACTATTTAAAATATGCGAACCGTGACACCGTGAGAATGAATATGGTATTAACAATGATTGTCTTTGTGTTTCTAATTATAGTAGTATGGGGAGAGAGAGAGAGAGAGAGAGAGAGAGAGAGGGAAGTGAGGGGGATTGGGGAGAGAGAGAGAGAGAGAGAGAGAGAGAGGAGAGAGAGAGA
>JASPKP010001749.1:0-5000 GCA_030674155.1 Stramonita haemastoma | reverse complement strand
CCCAGCATGCACTTTGGAGATGAATGGACTCCGCCAGGTTCAAACCGTTGAAGAGAGTGGTTTTACAATTCCTGTGTCGTACCCCCTTCTACGACTTCTTTAGGAGTTAAAGGAGTAGAATGGTGAAGTAATTTTGTCAGAAAACACACACATGCACGCACGCGCGCGTGCGCGCGCGCGCACACACACACACACACTCAACCACACACACACACACACACACACACACACACAACACACACACAAACACACACACAACACACACACACCTTAATGACACTACTGATGTCATGGCGCGCATGATCTGTCACTGTCATCTTGTCATCTGGCAGTAGTTGCAGAAGTCAGATGGGCGAAGTGTCAGATGAAACAAGTCACAGATGAGATCTGGAGATCATCTGTATTATCTGATGCAACCAGTGCATATAACTACTGGGTCTGTTTGAACAAGATTGCTCGTGCTATACTAGGCTTTATGGACGTTTGGCACGAATAGAAAGAAGTTGTGCGTGTATGAAGTCAATCAGAGGGTGAGTGAATGAGTGGGTGAATCAGTCAGTGAGTCAGTCAGTGTCTGGGTTTGGTAGTCACTTAGTCATTTGGCCTTATCTTCTCCTTCATCTTTATCGAACGCTCAGGCAGCAACTATTGTTGTCTGTCAAATGAGCGAAAATGGCGTTGCGTTGTCGATAAGCGCCTAGCATATCGGGCCCAGCGCATCCGACTTGGGCATGGGCCTTTCTAATACATTATACTTCACTGCATTACCTGACATGACACGGCACGACAAGGCATAGCATAGCACGACATGGCATGGCATGGCACGGCACGACATGGCATGGCACGGCACTACACTGCACTGCTCTGCACAAAACTTTACAGCACTACATTGCACTACACATTACTACATTACACTACATGACATTACACTACTCTGCACACCACACCACACCACACCACACCACACCACACCACACCACACCACACCACACTACACCACACTACACCACACTACACTACTCTACTCTACACTACTTTGCACCACCCCGCATGGCACCCCACTTCACCTCACCACACAACGTCGCCACACCACCCCCTTAGAAAGACAATAAGCATGTCAAAATACACAGAGATTTGAACCCGTAACCTTCTAAACATAAATCAAACGCTCAGTCAAACCACTTCAACTGTGCAAGTGCTATCTTGAGTGGAGGGAGACCCACACATACCCGACTTTAAAAAAAAATACAGACAAGAAAAAGAAAGAAAGAGAGAAGGGGGGGGGGGGGGGGGGGGATGGGTGGTGGAGAGGGGGGGGGGGGGGGGGGGGGGAGGTGGGGAGAAGGTTGGTGGATGTGGAGGAAGTGTGTGGTGGTGGTGGTGGGTTTGTGGGGTGGAGGTGAGGAGTGGTGGATGGGAGGGAGAGGGGAGAGGAGTGTGAGTGTGTGTGTGTGTGTGTGTGTGTTGTTGTGTGTCTCTGCTGTGTGTAAATTGGATTCTTTTGAATGGAAGTGTGTAGGTAGGGGGGGGGGGGGGGAGCGACACCTAGAGGTGTGATTGAAATAACAAAGTGCTAGAGACTGTGGATGCAGGGTGGGGTGGGGGTGGGGTTCTGTACCAGAGAACTGAAATCACGGTCTTTGACCTTGCTACATAAGAAGGGTAAGGTCTACTACACTACAAAGAAACTAGAATGGGCACTTTCGTGGGTTTTTCTTTTGTTTGTTTATTTGTGTGTGCGTGCGTGCGTACGTGTATGGAGGCTTTGTTTTGTGGTTTCAACTGCGTCAGGTCGGAAGGTTTTGGCTTGGTGACTTTTCTTTCGTAGTTATGGAACAAAATATATGCTCAGTATTTTTTTTTTGGGGGAGGGGGGAGATTCAGGTCTGTTTTATTATTTTCAACGACACATAAGAGCAACAGAATTGCCCCTGTTGCCACACGTACAGCTGTCAGTATAATCAATATGACTACTGTGTTGTTACTGCTTTTGTAGTTACTGTCATCACCATCATTGCCATCACCACCATCATCACGATATTGTCATTGTTCTTCGTTTGCTTCTACTCCTCTATTTTCTTTATCCTTGTTGTTCTCTCCCTCTTCTATCATCCTATTGCCATCTCTCCTCCTCCTCCTCCTCCTCCTCTCCTCCTCCTCCTCCTCCTCCTCCTCCTCTCCTTTCCTCCTCCTCCTCCTCTCCTCCTCCTCCTCTCCCTTCTCCTCCTCTCCTCCTCCTCCTCCTCTTCCTCCTCCTCCTCTCCCTTCTCCTCCTCCTCCTCCTCTCCTCCTCCTCCTCCTCCTCTCCTCCTCCTCCTCCTCTCCTCCTCCTCCTCTCCCTTCTCCTCCTCCTCTCCTCCTCCTCCTCCTCTCCCTTCTCCTCCTCCTCCTCTCCTCCTCCTCCTCCTCCTCCTCCTCCTCTCCTTCTCCTCCTCCTCTCGTCCTCCTCCTCTTCCTCTTCCTCTCCTCCTCCTCCTCCATCATTTTACTACACCTATCTTTTCTATCCCCATCATCATTATACTTCGTTCTTGCTGCTGCATTCGCATGCACACAAGCCAGAAGAAACAGTGAAACAAAGGAACAGGCAATTTTAATGGAGGAAAACAAGCAGCACGGATGGACAGAGAAACAAATTGAGATGGACAGGAGGAAATGTGTGTGGAAGCAGATAAACAAACAAAACAAGCAAATAGCCGTAAACACAAGGAAGACGACCAGCGGAAAGCAAAAACAAAAACCAACAACAACAAAACAAAAAACAGCAAACAAACAAACAAAAACCATCCATACATACACAAAAAATACAACAGCATCATCAGCAACCATAACATCCTGTAAACATTTACAATGACAAAAATATACAATCAATATATTCTCCAGTAACGTCATTAGCAATGACAGCAGCAACAACTACAATCACAAAACATTCAGCAACGTGTCATTATCATCAACAACAGCAATAGCAACAACCATGATATCATCACCAACAGCATTATCATCACCAACAACACAATGCATTATAGTCAACTACATCATCATCATCATCATCATCATCATCATTCATCATCATAAGCGATAATATCGACAACAACTATGACATCATCATCATCAACGACAACCAATAATCAAAATCAAAAACATCTTAATCAGCAAGAACAGCATCATTTTTTCCCCCTCAACAACCGCAACTTCATAAATACAGTAACATCACTATCGACTCACAGCATTCAGAACAACAACAATTACAACATTAGCAACAACTACATTCATTATCAAAAACTTCAACAACATAATAGGAGGACACGCTATAAGCTCTGTGCTTGTTGATTTACTTGACATCAGTTTTTCTGCAAGGTAATTTTATTTCTGAACAAATGCCTTTTTAATTAAAGCAACCACCTTGTATTTATTATTGACAACACTAACACAATCAACAACGCTCAGTACAGCGACAACAAGAAACTTGTCATTAACACCATCATTATCAACAACAACAACGTCAACCACAGCAAAAACAAGAAATCAGCAGCAGTAGCAGCAGCAGCAGCACCACCACCACCACCACCACCATCATCATCATTATCATCATCATCATCATCATCATCAACAACAACAACAACAACAACAACAACAACAACAGCATCAACAACAACAAAAACAAACATCACCGCAATTTTCTACCAGAAAATGGCTTGAACACAATAATAATCAAATAAACAAATAAATAAATAGACAAATAAAAAAACATATGAATAAATGAAGAAAAAAATAAATACAGCAGACTAGATGGGTGTGATGGTGAAAGGTGTGACTGAAAGCAGTGGGGGGGGGGGGGGGAGACAAATGGGGGATGTCCGTTGCAGACGGAAGTGTCATATTGTCAGGCTGCGATCCCCACACTGTCTGGCCCTCCCCCTATTATCTATCTATTGAGACGTGTGTGTGGTGTGTGTGTGTGTGTGTGTGTGTGTGTGTGTGTGTGTGTGTGTGTGTGTGTGTGTGTGTGTGTGTGTGTGTGTGTGTGACGGAGAGAGAGAGAGAGAGAGAGAGAGAGGAGAAGAGAGGAGAGGAGAGGGAGAGAGAGAGAGAGAGAGGAGAGAGAGAAGAGAGAGAGAATGATAACCAATATTTTTATTCTTGAGCCCTACAGCCCCTAGAATTATGTGTCTGTCTGTCTGTCTGTCTGTCTGTCTGTCTGTCTATGCGTGCGTGCGAGAGAGAGAGAGAGAGAGAGAGAGAGAGAGAGGAGAGAGAGGAGGAGAGAGAGAGAGAGAACCAATATCTTATTCTTGAGCCTACAGCCCCTAGAATTATGTGTGTGTGTGTCTTGTCTGTCTATGCGTGCGTGCGTGCGAGAGAGAGAGAGACAGAGACACACAGAGAGAGACAGAGAGAGCGCAATAACATTTTCTTTTTCATTCTTCAGGCCTACAGCCCCTGGAAATGGGTCAAACGAAGTGTAGCACAACAAGGCAAAACAAACCGAAACTTTATCAGCTCATGGCATATATAGTGACTGCTGAAACATGAGAGATATCAATAAAGGACGTCCAAGTTAAGACAGTTGATCTACTTTAAACAATGGTATTCAATGTTCTGCTTCTCATTATCAATCCCTCACTTTTTTTTTAACACAGTCCTGCTGTATTTTCAAGGCATTGAAAAGCATATAAACTCAGGTTGCAAATGGCATGAACACAACCGTATTTTTATCAGATTTACATATGGCGGATCGTTAGTTTCTATAATATTTTATGTTTGCTTCATAATTTATAAAGAATACAACTCTCTATAAAATGCTCCTTCCAATTCATTACACAACTTACACATGAGAAAGAAGTGTGTGTGTATTTGTGTGTGTGCATGCATGCGTGTGTGCGTGCGTGTATGTGTATGAGAAAGAGAGAGCGGAGGGTACGAGTGTATGTTTCTGTGTGTAAAAGAGAGAAAAGACACGCAGAGAATTCAGAAGTCGGAGACAGAAACTAGAAAATATA